>JABUQX010095635.1:7500-20000 GCA_015478945.1 Trachelipus rathkii
GGGACCGTGTGGGCTCATTCTGCTGTTACCTAATTTCTTATATGACCGCAACCTTCTTCCATACCCTATATTACCCCTTAATACTTACAATTTTTAACAGCTATGAGTTATACGGCTATAAATGATTGCCCTCAATTACTCGTAAATTCTCTAGATTACCTTAACCAAGATCACCATAATTATCGTTTATTCAATTATAACTCTTAGCTAGTTATTAACAAGCGCTTTAAAACCCTTATTCTAAAAACGCAAATGGTATATCAGTCTGTACACTAATAACATATATTCTTCGATCATATCTCCCTCACTATCACGTTTAAGAAACAAATATTATTGGTAGTTTGCAGGAAAGTTAGGAATTAATGAACCCAAATCATTGAATAAGAAGTTAATCTTGCAAAGAATGTAAGGACCAAAAAAAAAAATAAGCCGACAAACTAAAATGATACTTCGTATATAGTATACAGTTGCTTTCCGGTATTAACCTATATATCCTCAGGATGCCATTCCGATACATAAGTGCCGCCTTCCCATCACTGTATTTACATATCTCAATGATATACTGTCTCTCGGACAAGGGTAAGTTTCGATCTTGTTAGGCAAGAGTTAGCTGGACCTCAGAGTGATGCGGCGGGGGAAGGAAAACTCAGAAACATAAAGCCTGTATAACATACGGTTGAGTGGTCCTCTTCCTCTCACCAATAAGACGAATGACGCTAACCTTAGTAGTCGTGATAACTTGCACGCCTTACCGTATTGAGGGCCATAAATATAATATAAAATAAACTATATATCACTTACACAGTCACTATATATATCTGTCCACGAGTACTCATAACCTCCTCTATACTCAATTTATGCAAAATTATATAGATATACCATAGTTCAGCCACACTCTATATATAATATATATATTCACTATGACTAATAATCTTTGATTTCTTATCATATCATTCATTGATATGTTTACCTCATCTGGAACTCACTTATTCTAGCATATGCGTATTATTATATATTCCTACTTTTAACGTCCATATATTATAACACCTAATTCTAAAAAATGATTACTCCTCATATCTTATCTGAAAATCTTTCCTACCCTATCCTCTAAAACTTATATATATTTTTTATATAATGACATAAAGTACTAACAACTACCAATCAATAATTATTATAATTTCACTTGTATCTTCAAAGTATAGTGATATAAATCTTTATATAGTATTAGATATTTTTGTTATGATAATCTTATAGACATTAACTTAATGTCAAGGATAATAATATTTTTTAATTTTAGTTTTTATTTATTTTTGTAACTGAACGTGATATATTCATTTCTACCAATATAATCTTTCATTTGACTTATAGTAAAACACTCTATATATGACAGGGCACTCCCTATGGTGAGCTAGATTTTGTCTAGAGGCCAGTGTATGTGACCGCCTTTACATTGTGAGTATATATACCTCGTTGGTAGGGTATAACCTATGTTACGCTAACTATAAAAAAAATAAAAGCAAATTATTATTTTAGTTCAGAATCAGCCAAAAGTATTAAATTATTTCAGCACCTCTAGTATTATTAATATTTTCAAAGTTCTCATTAATATTTGGTTCAAATAATACCGGTATACTTCATTGTTTATGCTAAATAATAATCGGTATACTCATAGAAATTATGCCGTATTAGATAACTGATTTTAAAAAAAATTATGCCTATGAGATATAATTTGTTCCGATGTACATAGATGACATATTATATCGTTACCTCAATCACTATTATATAAATATATATTATATATTATATATATATATATATTATTTTCTGATAAGAACTTACACATTAATACATTACCGGATCGATCCAATAATCACAATTCTTCGAACTCACAATTCTTACAATGTTATCAAACTCATAATCTGATATACCTCTCTATAAATATATATACTCACACTTCCCTATCATGCCTATTCGCAATCTACCCGGTATAACCTTTTATATATATCTATCTTAATTTTAACATATTATCTCAACAGTTCCTATTCTTTTTGATAAAGTTATTCGGCGTTCTTTTCACTCGTTGACTATCTGAATCTGGCGATCTGGACTAGTCCTGAGCTCGTCGCCTTCTAGCGCAAGGTAGTGACAGACTGTTAACTTCTCTTTCGTATGAGCTTACATTGTGTCTGACGCCTAGGATCTGGACTAGGGTCACCAGGCCCCCCCGCCAAATGACTGTTTCACCGGCTAATTACTGCGATAAGGTGGGAGCTGTAATAGTTCGATGGGAAATGAGCAGAGTGAGTTTCATGTCACAGACTGATTAAATCATGAATGAATATTAGATAGCATATAGCAATACTAATTTTGGACAGATAAATATAGGGTGGCAACCATATTGTCAAATGTTAGTACTAATAAAGACCATATTGCAAATGTTGCAACGAGATCTAATAGTACGCAGCACGTAGCGCGTGTACATTAATAGATTTGTTAATTTTTTTAATGTAAGTATATATTTCCTAATATAGTGAGTCGGGATGGGCCGGATATTCGGCAACTATCCGGTATCCGGCCTATCCGGTGAGCCTGGTCAATAGTTATTTTGATCTTAATTATTATCCGGTATCTATTATTATTCGGTACCCTTAACCCTACCCCTTTATATTTTCGTATGTGTGCGCGACCGTAGGTGCGCATTCGATGTATGTTGAATGGAACGCCAGTATCAAGGCATATATCAATTGTATCCGGCCCGAGATGTGGTATACCACACCACTACCGGACAATAATTACTTCCACTATAGTCACAGTCTCCGTTCTCCACTCGTGGGGGAATATTGAAATTACAATTTGAAAATTAATATAATATATCATTATACCTATACTATTTATTCATATCTCTCATACTCTTCATATATCTTAAATTTTATCTACTTTAGTTGTTACTGTCAATTGGCCATATATATACCTACCTACTATATCACCCCCTTATTATCTGTTGCCATGACTACATCATCTACTCTCTCTCTTGCCCTGTCTATGCCTGCAACACACACACACACACAACCTTGGTTTTCCCGCCGCGCGCGCCCGTTTTTCTCCCCGCCTCCGACTTGGTCCCCGCGCGCCGGATTCGCGCACGTGTCCCGCTTCCCGCCTCCGCCTCTGCTCTCCGCCACCATCCCTCGGTTTGGTACTCGTTTCGTCTTTCGTTCGCATTGTCATTGAGGAGATGGGGGTTTTTTATCTCTACCCCACCTTTCCCCCATGTGGTCGAGATTTACCGACCTTACCCTATATATATATTTATACCATCTTTTTGATAATATTCTACTTGTTTAGAACTATTTTCGATGTTGGTACGGCGAAATTGGGAACTTTATCACGATCTCTATGTTTATTCATGCCATTTTCTGTCGTGTTCTTCTGTACAAACTACACCATCACATTTTATCTGAAATCCGATAACCACTCGGTTCAGAAGTTAATATTCATATAACTTAATGCTAAAGGAGTCTCTTTTTCAAGAAAGAATAAATGTTCATTTCAAATTTTATTCAGCATTAATTTAAGTTTTTGTTAAACTATTACTTATTTACAAAAACTTTAATAATATACCGCCGATTTTCGGTGTTGCTGCCAGAGGTACAAGAACAAAGATGGCCACGACTATAAATTTGGCATTCCGCTGGAAATTCCTACAAATTTTTTTTTGATAGTCCTTGGTAGGGCGGATGCACTCTGCGAGATATAGGTATATAAGGCATGTACTTCACCAGCTGACTAGCTGCAATTGTCTACACGCTGGCAGATCCTTTCAGTACCCAATTACTTATATTCTCAATCCATGCGCTAATATCTAGAAGTCAACTGAGACTTGCACAATGTGTATATTTTTAAAATATGGTATGAATAAAACATTTGTCCACTTACACCATTATACATTGCTGTCTGAGTATTTCTCGAGGCGGTGGAGCATTATGTAAATTGCAATAAACATGAGGCACTTTGCGTCTTAATAGATAATCTTCACATAACTCGAACAAAAAGGGAAATCCTCTTCCCTTTATTCACTCATAGGTGAATAATAATGATTTCTTAGCGATATTTTGTAATACGAGATAAGTAATTACGTTAGTACCTATAAGGGCTTAATGTAAATAAGATAAAGTAATAGTTTTCTATTGTACTATTATAAATCATCTACTAAATTTTAACTATATATATATATATAATATATATATATATATATATATATATATAATATTATATATATATATATATATAATATATATCCTTATATTTACTATTATAATATATATATATATAATTATTATATATATATATATTAATATTAATATTTATATATTATTAATATATATATATATATATATATATATAATATATATATATATATTTATATATTATATATCTAATAATATATTATATTAATATATATATTATAAGTATATATATATTAATATATAATATATCATATATAATATAATATATTAATATAATATAATTAATATATACAGTGGACGTATTTATTAAGTGAGTGGGGTGGGCACTAGGGGGGCAATGGCCGCCCATGTCGTTCCAGAAATTTATTTTAGAAAATACAATAAAATATTTTATATATATGCATCATAATCCGTTAATATATATAACTTGAGTAATACTAGTTATAAATTTATAATTTTATCTAATTATACGTCTATATACTCAGAGTAAATATGATCAAGTAACAATAATCATCTGTTAAGTTCCTTTATTAGTTAATATATATACTAAATAACTCTTGGGCCGTCTAAAGAAAATATATATAGCATACACATATATACCTATATAATTTCAACTCATTCTTCTTCCAACCACAGACTTCAATATCACAGCCGTGTGTTATTATATATAATATAATATATACATTCATTTTTTATATCAGATTTAGAATAAGCATAATATTCAAGCATATTAGGAGAGATGTTTTTAAATATAATAAATGAAATTTATGTAGTCGTAAACAAATTTGTCATATCGAGCAGGTGTAATGTACCATATGAGAAGATTATAAATATAATTGTGTAATCATTTCACAAGGAAGATTACTATCGAAAGAATACAAATTGAATGATTTAGTAAATAAGCAGAATGGAATTTATTGAGATAGTTTGATAATGAGCATCTCAAACAGCACAGATTCCTCAAACAGCAATAGATACGGACTAGTTTGTTTGGTTCGCTATTAGTCGTTTACTATATGATCACACATTATCCAAATATTTAACATCTTTTGCATATAAATACTGGCAATTATTTACCCATGTCTCTGGCATCAATAGAAGGAGGCATACCGCACCATTAAGATCTCTGAAAACCTATTTGGAGAAATAGAGAGAATCGATGACTTACTGGACTTGCCATCCTCTACATACATTGAAATATTGATAATAAAAATAAAGATTAATTTCTCGACTTTTGCTCATCTCCCGCAACTGGCGATTATAAAATTTAACAATTTAGGATAGGTGATTTTAGTAATTTATATAAATTATTCCTATTTATTCTTAGAAATTTAATATTTGGTATATATATTTATACCCTCATAACACTCACTATTATATATATCATATATACTAAATTAATATATATATATATATATATATATATATATTATATATATATATTTATATATATAATTATATATATATATATATATATCTTATATTAAAGAACGATTTTTGTCTGGCTACCCTCCAGAAAAAAAATTTTACTGATAGCCACTGTAATTATATATATATATATATAATATATATATAATATATATATATATATATATTATATATATATATATATATATATATATATTATAATATATATATATATATATCATATAATATATATATAATTAATATATATATATACATAGGGATGTCTCACGAGTTATGTTATCAAATATAAAGCGGTGTATTCAACGTTACGATGTTTAAGTAGAAATGGTGTAAAGACTATAATAAATTCGATTATTTAAATTCATTTAAGTGAGGATGGGAATATGTTACGTTGGTGTCTGCGCACGGGCAATACGAAAACCACGCACAAACATGCGAATGTCGAATGGGATGATAAATTTTTTATGGCTTCTGTGAAATGCCACATAAAAATGAGGTGGGGCTCTTCCTCTCAACATTATTTGATACGGTTGTTCGTTTCCACTAGCAATATACACAATCCAAATAGACGTCTCGTAAGACATCACTCTATGGTTTTTTTTTTTTGCCTACAAAAGCCGAAGCTGTCAAAATGAAATATTTAGGTTATATACAATAGGCATATCCAAATCCAATAGTTATTTAAAAATTATCGATTACATCTTAAAAAAGGAAAATTAAATTAAAATCTGACTTGGATAGGTCATTCTAACGTTTTTGATATGTACTATCTACTCACTCACACTCACTCGCGCCACGTGAATGTGTACAACCAACTAACCAGCTATCACTATGGTATGCGTTATGTCATAACCTCTACCAATTATGCGTAAGAAAGTTTGAAGTGACACAACGTATTCTTAACACGAGTTGAGTTTGTTTTGTTCAAAGCCATACTTTAGATAACATGGCTATGTGAAACTGTTATACGCGAGCAACGAAAAGCGTAGCACTTGGTTGGAGGTGCTACATTACGCAATAAACAGGAATGCTCTGCAGAGCTGCTGCAGAATATGGACAACTGTTATTCCACTAATGACTGACCGCCGAGTCCATTAATTGGCATTCTATCCTATATTAGAGATATTGTACGACGGTTTCATAAGTATTAGCAGGGTCGATAGTTTCAACACACCCCCTCCCTCACATACGGGAAGGGTGGTACGTGTCCTGTACAATATCGACGTCGAACTGGACGTTCTGCTATACACCACATATCGAAAATACCGATAGACTGTCCTCATAATAGGGGCTATCGAGTCAAGAGTTCGTGTTGTCTTCGTGGGAATTACTCGAAGGAGACCATACGACGGATTCGTTTGCATACAACATGTATCAATATAGGCCATACATTGTGCATGGTTTGGCATCGTGGATTACCCAATAAGTTTTGGCGGAACTCCTTGTTTTCCTGTTCAGCTATTGAAGTGATTTCCTAATGCACGGTTACCGGACTTATTGGAAAATATCTTATGGACGAGAGATGAATCTCACGAGCTTAGCCATAACGGGATAATGGTAAATAGAGAGAAACAGGGTGGAACTTCAAACATGGGCGGAAAACAAAGCACCCCACCTGTAATATACATTCACTAAGCCATCACCAGGTCTCATAATCAGTCAACGTTTGGTGTGGTATACTGCTCAATTGTAGGATTATCGGGCCTTACTTCTTCGAGGGGAAATTTGACAGGACAGCGTTACCTTCATTTCCTGCAGACCGTCCTTGGTTGACGTCCACTGGAGTGAATGATACGCTTTAAAGAACACAGAGCGAAAGAATATATTAACTGAAACCTGAACTGTGGGTGCTCGCACATAATCCAAGCACCAAGGGACGTAATATCCGGCGGAATACAGGACAGAACCTTATATATCGGGAAGATGGAAAGTCAGGGAGAGAGAGATGGTTCATGTTCCATATTGGCCTGCGCTGTTCACTTCTTCCGACTTAACCTCACTGGACTACTTTATGTGGGGGTATCTCAAACATACGGTGTACGCTGTTTTAATGAGTCCGTAACCTTCCGAAACGATTGATCTTCCGACCTGTCGATAGTAAGCAACGCATGTAGGGCCAATCAACCCGTGTCACTGTCATTGGCATGCACTGAAACCTGGCGCCAGAGGGCTGAGGCCATGTATCGCGTGGGATGGATGGCGTCTTTCAAACAACATTTGGTAAATACTGTAATGTCACACCGAGTTATTGAAACGACCTGCACGTTTATAACTTTCTCGCCTTCCTCCTTTGCATCTGCTGTTGTAATCTAGACTTCATAAGGTGTAAATTTGTTATGTCAAATAACTATATTAACAACGTTTATTACCTTACATTTGTATCGAATTATGAAGCTGTTCTGAATACCTATTGAACTCTTCTTCAACGCTTTTCAACATTCACTGTTTAACACTAATTGCTGGTAACCAATTGAAGCAAAGCAGTTATCGTACAAGTTGCGTGGAAAACAAAGAACCGTATCAAAAATATGTCCGCAACGAGGAATAGCCCACCAATCAATTCTTTTATGTGCATTTCAAGAAGCCATAAAAAAATATATCCATCCCATTGCTTCTGAACATTCCCAACATGTCTTGTGAAGCCAGTATTTCGATCATTGCCGCGTGCAGCAGACTCCAACAGTAACATATCCCATCCCTACACCTTAAAACATGAATTAAATAATCGAACTTATTTCTTACATATTTTCAATACTTAAACTCGTACGGTGATACACCGCTGTAACATACATAACTCGTGAGACACCATTATATATATATATATATTAATATATATATAGTATATATATATATATTATATATATTATAATATTATATATATATATATATATATATATATTATCGGGTTAATCAAAGGTATAGCACAGGACTTCACATATTTTCTGAAAAATTTAAGTCCAATATATATATATTATATATAATATATATATATATATATAATATTAATATATATATATATATTATATATATATATATATATATATATATATATATAACTATATATATATATATATAATATAATATATATATAAATAATAATAATAATATAATAATAATTAATAATAATATATATATAAATACTATATAATAGGTAATATATAGGCCTATAATCATATCTGATATATTGATTTTGGACTAATTTTTTTTTTTTTACTCATATACGGTATATATATAAGCAGACTGCCGATATCGACCGGATATCCGGCCGATATCGCGGTATCGGTTTTTAACCTCAGCCGGATATCGGTATCCGGACGCCTGATTCCGCTATTCACTATCCGGCCCATCCTAATATATATAATATAATATATATATATATATAGTATATATATAATATATTATATATATATATTTATAAGTTATATATATAATATATATATATATATTAGTGTTGCACCGATACCAAATTTTAGTGCCGATACCGTACAAGTACTAGATAGGACAGCGTGTACAATTTTTTTCAGTGGCTGATATTCATACGTACCAAAATTTTTGCCGATACCCGCTACCGAATACTTTTACCCCCTATAAATATTGGCCTAATATATTATATATATACTATATATATATAGTTATATATATATATATATATATATATATATATATATATTAATATATGATCTATATATATATATATATATATATATTAAACCTATATATATGTAAGCACTTGTTAACGAAATCAACTATTTCCTACACACTGCGGCGGTGGCCCAGGCCGTATCTTGCTCGCGCATTAAGATTCATCACGTTTATTAAAAATAAAATAATTTTAAAAATTATATATATATATATATATATATATATATATATATATATATATATATATATATATATATATATATATATATATATATATATATATATATAAAGCCGTTTTTGTTTTTGGTTGCTTACGAAACGTAAGAAATGCTCGAGTTACGTTTGTTTTTTGTCAACACTTCCAGAAAAAACTCGCAAAAATCGCCCTCACCAAACGTAAGGATTTCGCTTAATTCTTGCAAAAGTTGCTATTTCCCTATGCTTGGCCGAATTTAAGCACGTTCTTACGAAAAATATAAACAAACAAGATGGCGACCTGGTGTTTGAATTGATGAATGCTTCATTCAATAAAATCAGCTTTAAATCTAATTTCTTCCAAATAGATAAGTTCCATCACAAATAGTTGATCAATTATTTGTAATATAAACCATTTTTTGTTATTTTTTTTATTTGTTTATTCCAAAACCACGTGCTCCATCACAGTAGCTGATTCTAATTGTTTAAAAACAAAAGTAAACCTAGCACGAAATCACGGGCGTTTAAACAGGAAATTAGTGCTAAAACAGGATGAGCATTTCTTATCGCGCGTAAGCACAAATGACAAAAACGAAAACGGTTTAAATTAAAAGCAAAGAAAATACTAAAATTCATTCTATCGTAAACGCTTCGTATTATTACAATTATGATTAAAGGAGATAGAACTAAAGAAATTAGTCCCAAGTAAAGTATTAGTGAACTTGGTACTTCTATTTACCGCAAGCCCACTAATACTTTACTTGGGACTAATTTTTTTATTTCTATTTCCTTTAATCATCAAATTGCTGGCTTAAGGTCCCGCATACAAAAGAATTTGTTATTTGTTCTGATTGGAAGTTTTTCCATGAAGAAATCACCTTTCTCCGTAAATTTTTTACCTTTAGCCTTTATCCCTCTAACCTTTTTGATAAACTTGTTTACTCGTTTCTCGATAATACTTATCGCCCTATATAAAAATACTGCATATGATGTTCCTAAACTTCTGTTTATGCTTGCATTTCCTACATTGGACCGATTTCCAATGATCTTAAGACACTTTCAGATTAGAAACATCTTAAACAAAAACTTTCCACAATCCAAGTTTCTTATATCTTTTATTAATAACAACTCAATTGGCAGTTTCTTTAAGATTAAAGAAAGCATACCCATGAACTTGAGGTCACACATCGTTTACAAATATAAATGCGTGACTGTAACATCGACTATGTAGGTCAAACTCTCCTATAACTAAAGATGCAAGACTTCAAACACATGGGAATTTCCTTTCGAACTTATCTCCCCATCTCTCAACCAGAGAATTTAGCTGTCAGAGATCACTCCATTCTCCATTCTTCAAAATGCTTCTACAGATGAAGAACTTAAAAATTTGGAATCTTTTTATATAAACACACTTAAACCTACACTTAACATCCATAAGACTTCTTTGGCACTCCTGAATGCCTGTACTAATTGCCTAAATTTTGTGCAAATTTGTTTTGCAAACAATTAGAATCAGCTGTTGTCATGGAGCCCGTCGATTTCAAATAAACAAATAAAAAAAAAATAACAAATGGTTTATATTACAAAAAAATTGATCAACTATTGTGATAGAGTTTATCGATTTGGAAAAAATTAGATTTAAAGCTGATTTTATTGATTCCAACGGGCCTACCACGACGTTATTTTTTTTGTTTACACATTTTCGTAAGAACGCGCTAAATTCAGCAATCATAGGAAATAGCAATCTTATAGAATTAAGGAAATTCTTTACGTTTGGTAAGCATTTCTTACGATTTTGCGCTAAGTTTAGCAAAAACGAACGCAAACTCGAGCATTTCTTAGGTTTCATAAGCACAAAGGCAAATACGAAAACGCCTATATTAACATACAGTAGGTCAGATA
Source organism: Trachelipus rathkii (assembly GCA_015478945.1). Taxonomy (NCBI): domain Eukaryota; kingdom Metazoa; phylum Arthropoda; class Malacostraca; order Isopoda; family Trachelipodidae; genus Trachelipus; species Trachelipus rathkii. The sequence continues at coordinate 18,915 of JABUQX010095635.1, forward strand.
GAAAGGGAAACTATCAGACAAACGTGCGGATATATATAATAATATATATATAATATATAAGTATATATATATATATATATATATATATATATATATATATATATATATATATATATATATATATATATATATATATATATATATATGAAAGGCAAGAACCAATATTGATCTCGGGCTGAGCCCCATTTAATGCCTCCTAAAAATGGAGAAAATTCGGAATTTTCAGCCAATTTTAACCCTTTAAACACCAAGCTGTAGCTTTTTTTTGCCTTCTAAAAAGTTGTTTTTGGGTGTTGTTCTGTGACTCTAGTCTTTCTTTCAGAATTTTCAATTTTTCAATATCCATGCTTTTGACATTGTCGAAACTCCTCCTTAACTATTTTTTTCGAAATGACTTTAACTTGAAATATGCATAGTATATGTCTTACTTACAATAGTGTAGAAATACTTTTTCGATTTTTTGAGTTTTGTGCTCAGCGTTGTTCAATTTCCAAACCCACTTTTTTTTTATTTTTGAAATGAAAAATTGCGATAATTTTTTTTTCCTGTTTGGGCGAAATGGGTGAAATTTTCAGAGCATATGTAGCCGGGGGAGATGCACATTTTTTACTTAGATAATTTCTTTGTATAGGAATTAGGTTTGGATTTGTTCTTGGAACAAATTTTAAAAAAATATATTTTTTGAGAATTTTTTTAAAATTTTCTTTTAAGTATACAAAAAAATTATCTAAGTAAAAAAGATGCATCTTGCCCGATTATAAAAGCCCTGAAAATTTGATGTTGATCGAATGAGTAGAAAAAAAATTCTCAATTTTTCATTTAAAAAAAAAAAAAAAAGTGGGTTTGAAAATTGGACAACGCTGAGCACAAAACTCAAAAATCGAAAAAATACTTCTACACTATTGAAGGTAATGGACCTATCTATGCATATTTCAAGTTTGAAGTCATTTCTAAAAATTGTTTGGAGGAGTTTCGCATCCATTGTCAAAAACATGGATTTAGAAAATTTGAAAAATTTTTGAAAGAATGACTACAGTCACAGAAAAACACCGAAAAATAACGTTTTAGAGGGCAAAAAAGCACAAT
>JABUQX010095635.1:22500-25400 GCA_015478945.1 Trachelipus rathkii
GTGTGCGACATGTCGCACACATGTGTGTGACATGGACCAATGTCGCACATATATGAGGGACACGGCTGCTGGTGAAATTTAAAAAAAAAAACAATAAAATTAAATATCTCCGGTAAAATACTTTGTACTTTACGAATATTTCATTGGTTATTCAAAGGCTACTAACTATATAAAAATGCAAAATCTTAACCGTGGCCTCGCGGAGAAAGTTTTTACCGGGCATTTACCTGTTAAGGGGATTTTATACCCTATCATATTATATTTTTTAAAAATATAAAAACTCTCTAGAATTAAAGATAATCGAAATAAAACTTGTAGCTACTACTACTGTGTGGCTATTGAATGAGCAAAAAAAAAAAAATTTATATTTTTTTTTTATAGTGGACTGAATCACCCCTCTAAAAAAGGTGGGCCCTGTCACCCCACCCGACGCTAACTATTATAAAATGACCTTGTTAAACAATAAAATACTAAAACATATTTTGAATAATATTTCTGAATTGATAATAGTAACTAGTAGTTATTAATATTTTTAAATAGCTATTTTAATAGTACTAACACAGGACTGGCAATAAAATACGCTCCCAATAAAACTAAAAAATCATACTTAAATTACCCAATAAAACCCACCTGTTATATATTACAATATTGTAATTTTGAGAAAATATCAGATTAATAATAAATAGAATTTAATAAACATATACTTTATTACATATAATATAAATAAATATTTACCAATGCCTTGAAGATTTTGCATTTGTAAAGATACAGTAATATCCAATTCTTAAACTACTAAAAGACAACTTTAACAATATATATGAAAACATTAAATATATGAAAACATTTATTCATTTAAAATAAAATAATAACATTTCTCTATTATTACATAATAACTAATAAGTAACCAAATTAAATCTTGTATCATAATTTCTTTACTTTGATGAGTAATGTTGAGTAAAAAATTATAAAATAAAACAGGGGGTCTAAAAAGTTGCTGTTTCTTCAGAAAATACTGTTTAACCTTATTATGGGAATTTGCAACAAAAATTGAGCATGATACTGGAAGACATTTTTTTAAATTTTCACAAATTTTTTTCATGCAAAACTTTATTTTTCTACCTTTATAAGTGATAGGAATGGGATTTCAAAAGCTTTATACATATCATAAAGACCTAAACACTGCATTCAATTTTTTTCCTAAATACTTAAGCTATGTTATGTAAATACTTATATACAGTGTTTCATCCAAATTAAAATAGCTACAAATATTCAAGGTTTTCAGGTAAAAATTGTAAATGCTCAATAAAGTTTTCATTTTTGATAATAATGATGTAAAGTCAATCAAGTAAGTAGATTAATTACACTCTTCATGGAAGGCCTAATCATAGGCTTAATGTTTCTTTGTAATTTGTATCCCACACTTTTAGAAGCTTTGTAATTCCTTTCCTATTGGTCCTGAAAACAAATCTGGATCATAGTGTATTAATAATGAAATCACTGTGCAACTGGTTAACATTAATGTGTGAGATCAGCCTATGCCCACGCATAACAAAGAAGAAAAATCTTAAATGTTATGCATTTATTTATATTTATTTATACATGGTCGTGGCATAGATTAGATTAATAGATTTTAAATATAGGTAAATGAATATATAGAAAATAATATATGGTACATATGAAACAGAAATAAAACAAACTAAAATAAAATAAAGTAAAATAAAGTAAAATAAAATAAAATAAAAATTAAGAAATAAAATAAAAAAAATTTAAGTAAAATAAAATAAGTAAAAATACTAAATACAGCTGCCTATACCCAAATATAATTAGATGTAGTTATATAAATATATTTATGAGTACATACTACATAGTAAACATATGAAACAAGAAAATAAAAATAATGAAATAAAATAAAATAAAATACGGATAAATCATTATAAAATAAAATTATATAAAATAAAATTGCATAAAATAAATAAAATAAAACATTAATGAACTGGCCTTATGTGACTAGGAATGTTCATTTAATATATTAGAGTGTAGTAAATACTCAGAATGACTATTTGACTATTTGGCATGTGCCATATGCCGTGATGTGCGCATGTAGCTATTTTTGGTTCTCGAAAAGGCGAAAAATCTAAAACCCTAATTTTTTGGTTTATTTTATACATGACATCAGGGAAGGACCGAAGAACGCAATATGGGGGAGAAAGAGAGAGTTTCACTTCAGGGTGTCGGGAGAGGGGGATAAGATTTTATTTTTTTTCCGGCATTTTATTTTTTTTTTTAAAAACAATATCGGCTTTCGATATTAAGAAAAAATATCGAAATATCGATATATCGAGCCAAAAATATCGATATCTTGATATATCGATATTTTTTGTCCATCCCTACTGCTAAAGCCGTTTTCGTTTTTGCATTTCGTTTAGTAAAAGTGCAAAATCGAAAACGCCTTAACTTAACGCGTATCGCGGAAGTAACCTAGGCCAGCGGTCTCCAAACTTTTTGGATTGCGTACCCCTAAGACGAAAATAATTATAAGTTGTACACTTGTTGTACCCCTATAGGCCTATGATATAACTTAATATAATATAATATACTATAATATAGTATAACATATAACAATATGCACTTAATAATATAATACATTATATAATAAAAGACACGGCAAACATTAAGAGAACCTCACACTCACGTGATTCACGATCATTCACTCGCAGGCGATCGTGAGCATGCTTCTTAGGCGTACCCCTAAGTATCACTTCGAGTACCCCCCGGGGTACGCGTACCCCACTTTGGAGACCACTGACCTAGGCTACTACACAGGGCCGGATTTACCTATAAGCTAAAAAAGCTATAGCTTAGGGCCCCGAGGTATAGGGGGCCCAAAAATTTAGATACGA
>JABUQX010095636.1:5000-10000 GCA_015478945.1 Trachelipus rathkii
GTCAAAATTGACAACATGTAACTGTAAGGTCAAAGGCCTAAATACATGGTCAATACAAGGTATAAATGACATCAAAAACGCTAAGTCCCTAAAGGAAGACAACAAACGGGGCCTTGGGAATTTGAACACCACGGTAATATGGCAAAGGTAAAACGAAATATCATGGCTCAAACAAGTAACGACATCAAAAAGGGTCTAACCCAATAAGATCAAAAATAACCGTGGGCAAAATTGCCACGTCAAAAAAACAAATTAGGGGAAAATAGGGGGGTAATACGTACAACGTTGCTGACTTGCAACCGTTTGGCGCATCCCTTTCTCAGTTGCCTAAAAATTAGGGTTTGCCAAAAATTTAGGGTTGCCTAAAAAATTAGGGTCGCCAAAAAATTAGGGTTCTCTCAAAAAATAGGGTTCTCAAAAATTAGGTTCTCAAAAAATAGGGTTCTCAATAAAATTAGGGTTCTCACAAAATTAGTTTCAAAAATCTAGGGTTCTTCAAAATTAGGTTTCGTAAAAAAGTTACCGTGGCAAAATTGACCAGGAAGACGGAAGGGTTGGTCGATAAAAAGTAAAGTCCCAAAAGGTAAAGGCCAAAAAGGTACAAGTCCCGCAAAAAGAAAGCCCAGATAAAGGTCAAAGGCCAAAAGGTCAATGGTCATTAAAATCGAGCTCAAGAAAGTCACTGGGCTCAAAAAAGTCAGAAGGTGGTCCATAAAAATTGGGCTTCAACAAAAAAGGTCAAGGGCCAGTAAAAAATACGGTTTGCCAAAAGAGTCCGGAAAGTTAGCCCTACTACTATATATAATATAGAATATTATAATATATATTATAATATAGTAATTATATTATATATATAAATATTATAATAATTATAATAGTATAATATATATATAATATAAAATTATATAATATTAATATATATAATAATATATCATATATAATATATATATATACTATATATATATATATATCATATATATATATGTAATATAAAATATATATATATAAATAATATATAGTCAGATCCCGAAAAGACACATCCATGTAACTAAAAAAAACTATACAGGTACAGAGAATATAATATCAATTATAACTCTAAGCGGAGCATTTTAACCCCGGAAAATAAAAATAAAAAAAGCTCTTTTTAGGAAAAAATAAAATTGTTAAAAGAGATGAATAAATATGACATTTTTTGAAGGATTCAAAATGCCGCTTACTACCTAATTAAGCACGCAAAGGTCCTCAAGATTTTGAATTTTTTTTTTAAACTAACGAAACCCTCGGGTAAACAAGAACGAGAAGATCGCGTTGTCGCCTATCCGGAGAGCGACGGGGGACTCGCCCCCCTCGGCCTTCCGGCCTCAACCCCCTAAAAAGGATATAAAAAGAAAAAATTAACAGCTTTCTTCCAAACGTAAAAAGTGGTATGGGCACGCTTTGCTCTAAACTAAGGCACGTTTCAAGGTCACATCAAAGCGTAAGAATTTGAGCTTTATAGATGAAGAGAAAGTTTTAAGAGTGAACAAATACTTTTACTCAATAATGAATATAGCGAATAGTTTTGCGGAAGATACTAGGGTTCTAAAAATGTTATTTATTCCCTGTAGATGTTATAGTTTCTAGTTACATGCCTGAACCTTTCGGTATACCATATATAATATACATAATATGATTATATAATATATATATAATATAGTATTATATAAAGATATATATATATATAGATCTAATATTATTAAAATAATAATCATTGGCGTGACTTCGAAGAATACACTTAGGTACGGCAGAGTTATTATATATAATATAGTATATATAATCATAAATATATATAATAGATACTATAGATAGTATATATATATAATATATGTATATAATAGTAATATATTATATGAATATATATATTATATATATATAATTATTTATTATAATATATATTATATATTAATATAATAATATAGATATATATATAATTAATATAATAGTATATATTATTATATATAGATATATATACTATAAGCCAATATAACTAAAAAGAAAACTACCTATTGATATGCAACGTAACTATTATTTTTGAAAACTTAGCATTGATCAATATTATGATCGAATTTACCAAATACGACTAATGAGAATTTTAGAGGTAAAATCCCAGCAGCAGTCATTTTTTAAAACAGTCTAATATGTGGCTGATAATAAAGCTGTGGTTTTATAGATAAGTTTTTTAAAGCTTTTGTTTTTTAATATATTAAAACTTACATACCTATCATGCCTCTATTTCCAATATTTTTATATATACAGATAAATACCACTTATAAAAATTTATATAAATTAACATCAACATCCCGCCACATTCGTGTAACAGAAGATGTCTGACATTGTGCCAGACATTTAGTTTCCAAGATCTTAGTTTTCAAATATTTCGATTTCGTGTTAAGACATGCGACCACGCTCTTATAATGCTTGAAGCAAAAAATTACGTGTATCGTCGTTCCGTTAGCATACACTTTATTTCTATTATCAGAGATGACGAGACATTCTAAAATTAAATCTCATTATAATAGCTATAATTGTGTTATGTTTAACCACCTCTTTAAATTTATGACAAAAAAAATAGCTTGAATTTTTTATATAACCATTTTAAATAAATTACGTATAATCAAACCATTTATTCTTTCATTTAACCTAAAAAAATATTGGGTAGACTACCTACCATCCTGCCTATGCTATGTTATACCCTGACTATATATAATATTAGATATAGATGTATATTATATATAGATATATATATATATATATATAATATATAATATATAAATATAAATATAGCCTTATATATATATACTTAATATTATATCTTATATATATATATACTATATATATACCTTTATTATATATATAATATATATTCAACACCTTTTATAACAATATAACCAAAATTATATATATAATATAAAAAAATTATTATAAATATAATATTATATATATTATAAAATATATATTTTATAATATATATAAAAAAAAAGTATAATATATACACTAAATATATAACATATATAAAAAAATATAATATCTATATAAGGTATATTAATAAAATTAAAATAAAAAAACAAACCAATCAACACCGAACAAAAAAACTCTTATAACAACAATCCACCTACTCTCTCTCTAACTCACAACAAAACCCACACCCCTCCATCTCATCCAATCACAACAATACACCTACAACAATCTCTCTCTCTCTCTCATCTTAATTCTTTATCGTCTTTTGCCTATTTATTATTTATTTATTATTATTTTATTTTATTATTGTCTCTTTATTCTAAGATTGATATTACAGTAACAAATTTACTACTGATTTTTGAACTGTATCGACAAAACACACCATTTTTTAATTTATTTTATATTTAACGTTATATTTATTAGTTGATTAAGTGTGAAATAATTTAACTTTTTAGTTCATTTTATTAAACATGAAAGTAAACAATACGAAACGATCAAAAATGAATTTTTAATATTTTCTTCGCTTTAAGTTCTTAAGTATCGTTTCCCATAAATCCAATCTGATAAGATCATATATAGATATCCTATAATAGAATAAATATATATAATATAAATATATAATATATATATATATATTATAATATATAATAAGATTATATATATTAAGTATAATATATATATAATAATATAAGTATTATAAATAATAATATAGTATGCAGACAAGTCACCGAGCTAAGAATCACAAAGAAAAAGAGTAAAGTAGCTACCATAAGGAATGTACACGGTTCATAATTCTAATTAGATTATAATCCATGATACAATGCTAAATATAAAGTTATATAGAAAATGTAAGCGAAGAAGTGCGATCTTTTCTTGCCGCCTTTCTTTCAATCTGCCAACTCAAAGAATTTACTCATAGATGTTTGTGAAGCAAATTAATATATTATATCGATATCGTGATTTCAATTCGAATATGATTCAGAGTGACATGAAGATAAATACTAACCAAGCACCAATACTTAACACATACCTATTTATTGATTTAACTTAGATGTGTGTGTGTATGTTATGATAATATATTAGGCCAGGTTAGGCTTGGTTATTCTAAGATAAATAGTGTCAAATAAAGATTTTGCGTAATAACAGAAAATTATAGGAGTAGATTACACATAAATAATATGTTTCATGTAAATTTGTGTACTTGTATGTGTGCTGTGTTGTGGTGTGTTGTGTTGTGTGGTGTGTGTTGTGTGTTGTTGTTACTAACTGGAGCTTAAAATTATGGCTAATCTAACTCGTTATGAAACTGCATAGGATGACATTACATTAATTTTTTTCAAAAACATATTAAATTTGGTGCTGAATGAAAATATATATTAGTTAACTACGGTAAATATTGCAATGTTCTTGGTAATGTATATTTATAGTTATGTTCCTGATAAAAAAAACCGTCCTCGATTTCATGAAACTAACATGTAATGTTTAAATATCTGAAAGCGAGAAAGTGACCCCACACCCCAAGAAGTTAGAAGTCCAATTAGAAATACATGAATGCACAACGTAGCATTGTTACTGGGTTCAAGCCCACTTCCCCAGACTCGTTGAGTGTTGGAAAAAAATAACTATTATAATAATTAAGTAATCTCAACTTTCACAACTAGGGAAAAATATATAAGGTGGTAGTTTAATACAAGAATATAAAACACGGTGATCGTGGCCAAAGACTTGTTTCAGTGTATTTTTGAAGAGGTTTATTTTAACGTTTTTCATCATACAGCTCATGAAAATCGATATTATTATTATTATTATTATTAATTATTATTATATATTATTTATTATTTAATTATATTCTTAGTTATTAATATTATTATTGATTTATATCATTAGCTTTTTTCTTAATCTAGATTCGATTCAAACATTTTAATAATAAGTTTCACGAAAATCTGGAACAGGGGTCCATTTTAATTAGGACCAATTCTTTTTCAATAAATCAAATTTCGTCC
>JABUQX010095636.1:17500-20000 GCA_015478945.1 Trachelipus rathkii
GAGTGTAACAGCATGAGATGTATTAATCGTCTTTGAGGAATTGTAAAATATAACATAACTCAATTAATTATTTATAACATAACATTATAACATAATTTAACTATAATATAATATAACATAATTTCACCCCTCCGGAGTTTTTTTTTATTATTGTTTATTCTTTTACAAACAAATTTATTGAATGATTAAGCAGTCCAAACACTACGTAACACAAATTTAAATTTTTCCTTAACATTTGTAAAGTGCAGTAACGTAAGCTCAACCCCCACACCAACTGATAATTAAGTAACGCGTCTCACTAATGTCCTTCCTTTTCAATTTCAAAAAGGGAAAATAAAAATCGGATATTTACATAACATTTTAGTACAAATTATCACAAAATAACAGTAAAAAATCAGAAATAGAGCAGTTTATATTTTTATTTTTATTTTATTTTCTATTTGCTCTCATATGTATTATATAATACATACAACCTTAAATAAATCTCACTCTGGAGAGTTACTACCTAACACCAGAAATGAAAGCCCCTTTCTCATTTGAAACACTTCATAACACTAACAGAAAAAAAAACATTTACCTCTCTCCAGTGGTTCGTAATTTATGGATAGCCTCTAATCTTGATTTTCCTTTCAATATTATTATTTATCTTGAATTTCATGCGCTTTATATTCTAATGCCCAATTGAGACGACATTTTTGAAATGTTTACAATTTATTTTCAAATCCAAAATTGGGTCAGTGTGAACGGAAACGGAATAGAATCCTTCGAGAAAACTAGGAAGTTTATCCCTTCTTTCACAATTATTTCTCAGAAATTACTTTTTCTCCGTTGAAAATATTCCTACTTTGTTTGGTAGGGCTTAAAATATCCAAATTTCAACTTTTAAGTAATATTTCTAAAATGAATACTTTAATTATTACAAAAAGTTTCCGGTAAATTTTTCATATGATTTTAACAAAAAAAATTAATTTTCTTAAGCTTTCATAAAGAGTTTCTTATTTAGCATAAATTTATCGTGTGAACGCCGTGCCCTGTTTGCTGAGAATATATCCTACTACAGTGAGAATAGATGAAAACTTGCCCATTTTTTCCAGGGTAATTTCTCTATAGTATGAATGGTATAAAGAGCAATATGCAATTCGTCTGAAAATGTGGTTACTGCACTGCAAAAAAACTGTCCCAACAAACTGTTGGGATAAATAACATAAATATCACAGTAAAGTTTTCAACATCGAAAAGACATATTACGAACAAGAAAGCGGCTTCACCGGGTTTTTTTTTTATTATAGTTAAATAATTTAAAAAATTTGCTGAAACAATTTATTTTTTATTTGACCCAACGATTTGTTTGGACATTTCTTGCAATGAGCTAATTTTTTTCTTTATTATATGTATATAAAAAAGATAGTTAATCCTTTTGCACGTATTTAACAATCATTAAGCACAATATATAAAATTATTATTTTATTTTTTAGTAATAGTTTTCTTTTATTGGTATTGCGGAAAGTAAAAATGAATTAAAAGATGTCATTAGCCTTTCTCCAGTGTACAATATAGGCATCCTCCCACTTTGCGTCATGAAACAAACTAGTAGTGCCCAATTTTAATCTGATAAGATGAAATTTTTGCAGCTCTTTTCAGTATTGCTGTTAAATAATTATAAAAATATCGGCATGGTTCTCCTGTTTTGTACCAATGTAGTGTCTTCATGACAAACGCAGAAATATCAATGTTTTAATGAAAGGACATCCCAACAAAATATTCCAAAATTTCCACAATCTTTCAATGTTTAATTAGATAAAGTTACTCTATTTGGAAGGGGGGGGGGGAGTATATCCAGTTAAGCTCCAACTATTCTCATTCTCATGACCTTTGGTGGTTTTCTAAACTTTAAATATTTTCTCTTCAAAAGTTCAGGTAGGAAAAGGGAAGGTTTCACATGTCTATCATCAGAAAAAAAAATACAAAACAAAACCATCTCATGAATCTTTAACTGGTATGTTCTATACAAGGTTTTGTGAGATCAACATGCTAAATTAACATTTTAGAAGCTAGTCCCGTACAATAGATATTATATGCTTAAAGCAATTCCGGAAATTTCTTTAAAAATTGCTCTGGTAAGAAATATTTTTTTTCTTTATGTTGAAAAAATCAAAATAAGCTAATCAAGTAATATTTATGACAGAATTCAAATATCTTTTAGAATTTCTGTATTACATAAGAATTCTGAATTCCACCTACTTAAAATTTACAGCACTGCGTTTATTTACAAAACATTGTCGAGGACTTTCTCACATAAACGCTAGAAGTGTATGTTTTCTTATGTAATTTGCCTTATAGGAATCAGGAAAAACATCCTTTAGGGTCTAACAATATTTGGCAAGCATAGCTGGACTCCACTTTTCCAAATATCTTTCTCCATTTCGGAAATGTCTTAGTGGAACACTTCCAATATTCATCTTCGCTTACAGCCTCTAACACTTTCCGGGATGTAAATGTA
>JABUQX010095637.1:2500-10000 GCA_015478945.1 Trachelipus rathkii
TATATATATATATATATATATATATATATATATATATATATATATATATATATATATTATGAGAAATTAAATTTTAATATATTATCGCAGTTTCAAGAGATCTCAGATCCCCCAACGAAAATTTCAAATAAACCACGATTTAATCTGCTGGACGAAAATTTCTCATTTGCATTTATTCTTAAATAGCAAAGAAATTAAGTAAATAAAATAATTATTAATTTGTTTAAATATTTAAAATCTTTTAAGCTAATTTTAAAGTTTAATTTTTTTTTTACAATTTTATTAATAATAAAAAGCAACGTCGCTACGCGACGCTGGAACGCGAACGTTCCAGCTTGCCTGAAAAGCGAGCTACGCTCGCATGGGCGCTTTTGCTCACTTCGCTCACTGTGCTCGCGGTACATATGTGCGTAAATATTATTAATACTATGATTACTAAATATGTAAAATACTATATGAATTTTTTTTTTAATTCAGCCTTGTAATCCATTTCAATGTTTTTAGGCTCAGCACCTAAAGAGGACTATAATTCAACCTCAGTACAGCATGCCAATCGTTACCTCTATTCACTCCCAATTTTCAGCCTTCTACGTCCATTTCCAAGGTTTTGGGGCTCAGCACCCCCAAAGGGGACCCCTATATAATTATTAATATAAATTTTACATATTTAGAATTTATAGTATTAATTAATTTATAAATATTTTTATAGTAGTAGTAGTAATTGTATTGGTAGTAGTAGTAGTAGTAAAATAAAAATGTGATCAAGCGTTCCTGGGGCCTCCTCCTCCTCTTACTCCGCGCGAGTAAGTTGTTACACGGCAACGCTCGCGCACATTTGAAATGTTTTTATAATAATTTGAAATATTTTTATAATAATACTAATATAATAATAAAAGCTTAAATTTTATTTATAAATTCTAATTTTATCCTTTTATATAACAAAATTAATTATTGTAATATTTTTTTTTATAAATAAAAGGAAACCAAATGAGAAAACTAAGGGACAAAAATGGCATGTTTAAAATTAATAGTATATAGATAATAATATTAATAATAATAATAATAATAATAATAATAATAATAATAATAATAATAATAATAATAATAATAATAATAATAATAATAATAATAATAATAATAATAATAATAATAATACTAATAATAATAATAATAATAATATACATTTTAAGCTTTAGTCTTCTAAATTAGCATTTGACGTTAGAGTTTTTAAACCTCGGAAATAACTAACCAAACACCTTTCTTCAAACTTACATTATAATATTCTATGAACAGTAGAATATAAGTTTATAACACATTTACTTAAATGGATGCTACTCAAATTGGATATTTCATTCATGCAATAATATAATTTACCTCAGGAAATAAAACAAATAAAAGAAATAAAATTATTGTTGGACATTTAAAAAAAAATGACTAAAAGAATACAAAATTTTTACGCAAACAAAAGTTATTTCGGCTCTCCTTTATTATTATTATTATTATTATTATTATTATTATTATTATTATTATTATTATTATTATTATTATTATTATTATTATTATTATTATTATTTTTTAAAATTATTCTTTGCATTATAATGATCGGTCACTCGTAAATTGTTAAATACAAAATTATTGCTTCTCTATTCAACATTTGCCCATAAACCTCTGGCTTCATTATTTCTAGTAGTGATACTAATGATTATAATTATTATTTTTAGCATTACATTCAATTTTGTCATGAATATATGTGCTATGTATTGTTCTACGAAATGTTATATGCGAATATAATTACACATTCTTAGCTATTATTATTATTATTATTATTATTATTATTATTATTATTATTATTATTATTATTATTATTATTTTATTTTATTATTATTATTATTTTGTGTATTACTGATGTAAGTATCCATGTAGTAATTTATCTAAAATTACAATTGGGGGCTATTTTCGGTACCACATATGATATTGCCCTATGCTTATGATTTGTTGAATGTTTAACTATTATAAGATTAATGATTTTACTAGATGTTTTAATTATACTGTGGAGGCCAGTTAATCATAATCATCATCATTATCATCATCATTAAACAATAACAACAACAACAACAACAACAACAACAACAACAACAACAACAACAACAACAACAACAACAACAACAACAACAACAACAACAACAACAACAACAACCTTAACAACAACAACAACAGCATCAACAGCAGTAGCATTAGGAGCAAATACTATAAGAGCAACAGCAACAGCACAAACAGAAACAGCAACAGCAACAGCAAGCAGCAACAGCAACAGCAACAACAACAACAACAACAGCAACAACAGTTCTAACCAATAACAACAACAACAACGACAAGAGCTACAACAAACAACAACAGCAACAACAACAACAACAACAGCAACATCAACAGCAACAACAAACAACAACAACAATAACAACAACAAAAAACATCAAACAACAGCAACCTTAGCAACAACAACAACCAACAACAGCAACAGCAAGCAGTAGCAACGTGTAGCAGCAGTAATGAAATCTTAATTTAATAATAAGGTAGTAATAATTAATAATAATATTAATGAAGTATTTAACGAATAATCTATTAATAATAATATTAATAATAAATAATAGTAATGTAGTAGTAATAAAATTGCATTAGCAAGAAATAATATTAATATTATTAATAATAATAATGAATAATGTGTATTAATAATAATAATAATAATAATGTAATAAATAAAAATAGTAATGTTAATAATAATAATAATAATAATAATAATAATAATAATAATAATAATAATAATAATAATAATAATAATAATAATAATAATAATAATAATAATAATAATAATAATAATAATATATAATAATAATAATAATAATAATAATAATAATAATAATAATAATAATAATAATAATAATAATAATAATAATAATAATAATAATAATAATAATAATAATAATAAACGAATTTGCCTAAGTATCTTCCAGTCAAAGAATTATTTCAAAATATATAAAATATTTAATATATGCATATTAATAAAATAATTAAACATAATTAAATTAATAAATTGTAATTAGTTTTAATTACATTGTGCATCTAGTGTTTTACTGAATCAAGTTTAAGAAATTGAAATTATAATTAAAAAGTTATTAGAATAATAGTATTTCTGAAATCAAAATAGACTATCACGGAATAATCCTCCTGAGAAAGGAAAAAAAAAGCATTTCGGTTTTGTGACTAATTACGACTAGCAAAGGAATTTCAACACGACTAATTAGGTTTCACTTACAATTTAAAAACAGCGCTAATGAGATGCAGTACCTTGAAACAAACCAACAGATACAAAGAGAGAGAGAGAGAGAGAGAGAGAGAGAGAGAGAGAGAGAGAGAGAGAGAGAGAGAGAGAGAGAGAGAGAGAGAGAGAGAGAGAGAGAGAGAGAGAGAGAGAGAGAGAGAGAAGAGAGAGAGAGAGAGAGAGAGAGAGAGAGAGAGAGAGACTTCCATGATAATTTGTAAAGCGATCAATAAAGCAGAGCAACAAGTAAAAGAGATAATTATTAGTGTGTAACCTTGTGTGTGTGTTAATCTTGTGTATTATTATGTAATATGTCATATTATTATTATTATTATTATTATTAGATCTAAATTATATTTACCTTTCAATAAAATGGTAAAAGTATCTTTTTGAAATTAAATATTTCTTTAGAGGCTTATATAAATTTATATATATATATATATATATATATATATATATATATAAAAATATAAATTTTTATATATATATATATATATATATATATATATATATATATATATATATATATATATATATATATATATATATATATATATATATATATATATATATAACAGGATGAACTTTTTTCTTTTATTCAAATTTAGATTCTTATTAACTTGCCTTTAGAGATTCACATTTTCACAATATCAATTCTCTTTTTCTATTTTAAAATAGATCTAGTATAAGACATAATAAAGGCACGCGACAGTTAAACCAAACTTTGCATATTTTAAATTAGTTCAGTTTTGCTTGGTCTTCTGCAACTTTCAAGTTTTCTGCTCCTTAGATTGCTTAAAATGAACCTACTCACCTATAAGCTTTAGAGTTGAGGATTCCACTCTAAAAAAAATATCAATATCACCAAAATAAATATCAATTCCGACCAGACGCAGCAGCTACAAGCAAATAACCTTAATCTTTCTCATTTCTAATGAAAAACAGTATGATTGTTATCGATATTTCGATAAATGTAACTCGTTCTTTGTTCCAACAAAAAAAATATTAGTGCAGAATTATTTAATATCTTCGAAACTGGGCTTCCTCTAATGGGGATTTTTTGTTAACTCTATTCTCATTTTTCTTTTGGCTTGTAAATTTCATCGGAATAATTTGTATAAAAACTAATAAATTTTCTTTTGATTTTGCGAGACCAGTTAAATTTCAAAAAGTACGTAAATGGAGGGCTACTATGAAAAGAATGAGATTTTTCAACGAATCCTATATTATTTTCCTTTATTTTTAGATTTTATTTCTGAAAAATGCACTAGGTATCGGTTTCACTATTCGCTCTCTATTTTTTCAGCACATTTCTTAAAAAAGAATATTTTATTCTCGTTATTTTGGTTTGATAAAAAAAAAATATATTTTATAAGTGATATGAAAACTCACTTTTTATGAAGATATTTAAAATGGGCTCAAGTCATAAATTATAAAGACTTTTTCTTTTCATGCTAAACTATAATCCTTAATTCAACGTAAAAAAATAAAAAATAAAAATTTTGCCAAATAGTAGTCAAAAAGACTGTATTTGATACGATGTTAGTCGCACCTGCGGGTGCGGGTTCGTGGGCCTTTTCGTGGAGGGAGCATGCTGCGTCCTGGTGTTCAGCTTATGACTTATGGTAAGACATTAATATTAACTCTGTTCTTAATTGAATCACAAAGTTAAGAATCAAATAGTCGAGTGTGTGAGTGTTGTAGGTGATAAGTGTATCTGTGTGATAGTCGAATTGTGTGTGATTGTAAGATGCATATGGTAGTGTAAGTGTCTATGCAAGTGTTAGAAGTGTCTATGGCGACCGTGTAATAGTGCCTTATTAAGGTGTCATAGTGTATATTGTAAGTTGTAAGGTGCTTATAAGATTGTCATAAGTGTGCTATTGTATAAGTGTCATAGTGTGGGTTAAGAGTGTAGGTGCTTATAAGTGTCATAGTGGTATGTATAAGTTCAATATGTGAAGTGTGTATAAGTTCATAGTGTTATGTGTTTAAAGTGAATAGTGAATGTATGTATAAGTGTCAATAGTGTATGTGGTATAAGGACATATTGGTAAGTAACATATAATAATATAATTAATATATATATATATATAATATATATATATATATCTATATATATATATATATATATATATATATATATTATATAGGCTATAAGTGTTAGAAAAAAAGACTAACTCATAGTAGGAGGCATCCTAGCCTATGATAATAATACACCAATCGATTCCTCATACCTTATTAAGCTAGGGGGTATACACCATATGATAGCGGCCATTCTAGCATCAGGGGGGCAGAAAGGCTTAAAAAAAGTGGCACTCACAGTTTGGGCACTATGTGCGCACTAAGTTAGGCACTATGTGGCACTCCTGACACTCATTGGCACTCGTCTTGGCACTCATTGGAAGTGACTTGGCCACTCACCTGGCCACTCATTCTAATACTCAATAGTTAGAACACTCAATAAGAACATCCCTAGGATACTCCTTACGGGTGATATTGACATCAAAGTTGAACCATCAATAAAACTGAGTCATCAAAGCTTCTACAACGGATCGAAAAAAGATACAATGTCAAAATATATTACCTGGAATACAAAAAGGTTCGAGCCGAAAAAAAATTGGGGTCTCCAAAAAATTTGCCCCTGGAAGGACAAAGCGGTTGATCAGAAAAAAATAGGCCTGCCGAAAATTAGGATGGCAAAAATTAAGGGTGGGCCAAACTTGACCCATGGGAAGACAAAGGGTTGGGCAGATGTGTTGTACGTGTGCTTATAGGTGGTCAAATGCTAAGTTAAGTATCTATGGGCTAAATGTAAGTGTCCATAGTGATTGATGTGATATAATTGTAAGTGCGTGTGTGTGTGTGGCGTGTGAACGCGCAGATGGAAATAAGTCTAGGATTAGATCCATACAGCTGTCAGACTACCTACTTGACCCATGTTAGCACAGATACCTACAAAAGGCAAGGTGGCAGGTACCTGAGGAGTTCAAGATAATCTCTACTAAGGCATCCACCGAAACGTTAATCTTTATTTGCTCATTGTATGTGTTTATTTGTAATAAATCTGTGTGATTCGGGTGTAAGTAAAATCTGTGGTGTGTAAGTAAATCTGGTCGTGTGAAGTGACAGTAAAATCTGTGTTTTTGTGTGAAAAAATATGTACGCGAGGAATACACAAGGGTTTTGACCGAAAAAATTAGAGGAGTTCTCAAAATTTGCACCCTTGGAAGACCAAAGGGTTGACCAAAAAATTGGGTTGCCCAAAAAGATAGGGTTGCCAAAAAATTAGGGGTGGCCAAATTGATCCATGGAAGACCAAAGGGTTGTGTAGTGTGTTTGTAAATGTTTAAGTATGATATAAGTGTAAATGTAAGTGTAAGTACCTATGGGTGGAGAGAAAGAAAAAAAGGGGGGGGGGGGTTTTTTTTTCACTAGTGAATGTTATCTGTATAACGTGTAAGTGCGTGGTCCATTGTGGTGTGTGTGAGTGTGTGGAATTGTGTGACCTGTGTGTGAATGTCTGTGTGATGTCCGTGTGGTGTGTGTGGGGGTACAGTTAACAAAATCTGTGGTTCC
Source organism: Trachelipus rathkii (assembly GCA_015478945.1). Taxonomy (NCBI): domain Eukaryota; kingdom Metazoa; phylum Arthropoda; class Malacostraca; order Isopoda; family Trachelipodidae; genus Trachelipus; species Trachelipus rathkii. The sequence continues at coordinate 9,396 of JABUQX010095637.1, forward strand.
GTGAGTTTCCGTAAGTTAAATCTGTAGTAGTATAAAAGTAAATCTGTGTAGTGTTGAACACAATTGTACCGTGAGAATACACAAGGGTTGACCGTGAAAATAATTTCGTGTGGCTGCCAAAAAAAAAATTTAGGGGTTGACCCAAAAAATTAGGTGAGGCCAAAATTGACCCTAGTGAAGACCATAGCGGTGATCGAAAAAATTAGGGTTGCCAAAAAAAATTAGGGTCGGCCAAAAATTAGGGTGGGCCAAAATTGACCCATGGAAGACCAAAGGGTTGGTCGAAAAAATTAGGGTAGGGCACGTACACCGTTGCTCCGCAACCCGTTTGCGCAACCCTTCTTCGAGGTCTGGCAAAAAAATTAGGGTTCTGCCAAAATGCCCCCGGATACAAACAGGGTTGGAATCGAAAAATTCGGTTTTCTCAAAAAAGGTCGAAGGCCAAAAAGGTCAAGGCGCCAAAAATGGTCAAGGTCAGAGGGTAAAAATTTGGGCTGTCAAAAATAGGTCAAGGGCAGGTAAAAATCGCTGTGGTCAAAATGACCAACGCGAGCGGAATCCCCTTGTTACTACTTATAACCTTCAAGTGTATGAAATAACATTTA
>JABUQX010095637.1:17500-25000 GCA_015478945.1 Trachelipus rathkii
CCGACCAGAGGCAGCAGCTACAAGCAAATAACCTTAATCTTTCTCATTTCTAATGAAAAACAGTATGATTGTTATCGATATTTCGATAAATGTAACTCGTTCTTTGTTCCAACAAAAAAAATATTAGTGCAGAATTATTTAATATCTTCGAAACTGGGCTTCCTCTAATGGGGATTTTTTGTTAACTCTATTCTCATTTTTCTTTTGGCTTGTAAATTTCATCGGAATAATTTGTATAAAAACTAATAAATTTTCTTTTGATTTTGCGAGACCAGTTAAATTTCAAAAAGTACGTAAATGGAGGGCTACTATGAAAAGAATGAGATTTTTCAACGAATCCTATATTATTTTCCTTTATTTTTAGATTTTATTTCTGAAAAATGCACTAGGTATCGGTTTCACTATTCGCTCTCTATTTTTTCAGCACATTTCTTAAAAAAGAATATTTTATTCTCGTTATTTTGGTTTGATAAAAAAAAAATATATTTTATAAGTGATATGAAAACTCACTTTTTATGAAGATATTTAAAATGGGCTCAAGTCATAAATTATAAAGACTTTTTCTTTTCATGCTAAACTATAATCCTTAATTCAACGTAAAAAAATAAAAAATAAAAATTTTGCCAAATAGTAGTCAAAAAGACTGTATTTGATACGATGTCTAATGTATTCATTCAACTCATAATTTGATATAATTATTGAAAAATTCTATACTAATAAAACATTAAAGTCCGTCCAAAATGAAATTTTCAGAATCGTATTCTTTGAAAAATTATAAATCACTATGAAATTTTATTTCCCTCAGAAGTGACCTCCAATTTACTTGAAAGTTTTGTACTTTTTTCAAAATAAGGACTTTATTTGCCCCTAGCATAAAGATTTCAGGTTATCACTACAAGTGTAATTTTGTGGCAAAATTTCTTTCAGGCAAATATGTTACACTGGTTGGGATATCTGAAGATTTTTATTTATTAAGGTAAATAATATTTACTTCATTATGATTCAAATTTAGAACGAAAGTTAGAGAGATTGAAATGATCAATAATTAGGTAGCAAACTCTAATAAATTCTAAAACATATCGATTTTGAAATGGGTTATAAAATACTAAGCCAAGGGTTAAAAATAACATTTCAAAATCCCTGCAGTGACTTTTAAAAAAAAGTTATTTTAAGTTGCAAAAAAATTTAAACACGTCCATACATTTCATAATCGAATAGGCAAAAGCAGTACAAGGCTTTATAAATGAAATAAATTTAAGAATTACTCTCATGAATATTATTGGTATTAAAACCATATGGTGGTGAAGCTTATAAAAACTTGTCATGTAACCTTAAGTTGATAATGCATGCAAAAAATTAAGCTTTCCTGCTGAAAAATTCATTTAACAAATTTAAACTAACTTGGAATCATCAACTAGGAAGGAATTTTCTGGTCTCGATTTTAAAAATAAAGATCCCAAGATTCTCGAGATGTATATACAGTATATATATATATATATATATATATATATATATATATATATATATATAGCGCGCGCGTATATGCGACATAACAATATAATATTTATATTTTATAGTAATATATATATATATATATATATATAATATATTTATATATATATATATTATATATATCTAAAAAATATATATATATATATATATATATATATTATATATATATATATATATATATATATATATATATATATATATATATATATATATATATATATATATATATATATATATATATATATATGCGCGCGCCCGTGTATGCGCCAAAACATTATAATAACAAGAGTAAATTAGTTCTAGGAATGTGTTCTACTTTTCAAGGGGAAATCTTATAATCATCGCAGATTTATGTGTAGAAGTTACGAAGACTTCCAAATTTGATTAATTATCTTCATAACTTGTAACAGAAAATTTCTTCTATGGCTTCAAATGACGCGAAATATATATTAATGATTATTGCAAAATATTAATATGGTGTCAAAAATTTTCAAAGATGATGGATATAGGGATTTTTTTTCCAAGAATTTTTGTTTTAGAAATTAAGTTCCATAATAATTATAGCACAATAATAATATTTTTCAAGTCTAACAAGAAATATGTAAAGTTTCTCCACACGAGTTCTTGAAAGGTCGATATTTTACTTGTTGTAGAGAGTTACTGCAGGAGATATTTTCGGAGTCTTGAAATTATCAAATCAAAAAAAATTTTTCGAACGAACATATTTTATTAATAAATCTAGATTAAATAATATTATGTAATTAAAATTCAGGGTCTCATTAAATTAAAAATAGAAATTATTATTTTAGTAAAAATTTATTTTTACAAATTAAAGCACAAATACTCAACAATTTAGCACAAAATAATGTTTAACTGTTAAAAAAATTCGTTATTAAATATATGGCGGAGCTCAAAAATTTTCTGTTATTATTATTATTATTATTATTATTATTATTATTATTATTATTATTATTATTATTATTATTATTATTATTATTATTATTATTATTATTATTATTATTATTATTATTATTCATTTTCTTCCCTATATTCAGTGTTCCTCTTCAAATTGTATCTACTTTTGCTCATACTCTTTTCCCAAATATTTTTCATACAGCATCACCACATTAACATTTAGAAAATTCACACATTTGTTGTCACACAATCCTGGATTACTTTTCCTGTGAAGACAATCTATGGTCCCCTTTCCTCATCTTTCATTAGTTCTACCACCTTCTCAGCATATATTATATATTTAATATATATATATTATATATATATATAGTATATATACTATATTATATATATATAATTATATTATATATATATATATATATATATATAGTATAACTTATATAACAGGGTGAACTTCAAAACCTCTGAGCGACAAACTCGGTGGGCTGATAGAGCACACGATAAGAACATTTATGTTAAATTAAGACTATGTTGATGAACGCCTCGTTTCAAAGTTACGCGGATGTGTAAGGTAAACACGTGATGTGACTTGACAGCGTAGTTACTGTCGTAACCGGGAGATTTTGGGTATTCTAATGTTATGTATGTGTGCGTGCGTACATCTGTGTACTCCGAGGGTTGATAGAGGTAACAATAAGGATATATTGTAAACACGTATGTGTTTTTGACGCAAGGTTGTTAAAGCATACATGGTAGCTATGAAATTATTTTTTGAGGAAAATTAACAGGAGGTGTTCAAAGTGTATGCCATGTACCTGATTTACATTCGTTACATCCGTGCATTGCCCTACTATGTGCCTGATTTGTCAACACGCAGTAAATATTCGCTGAATCAGTTTTTCTCTTGTGTTGAACTGGTTAATTAAACAACACTCTTCCATGCCCCCAAAATAAGGAATAATCTAGGGCGTGAGGTTGGGCGATCATGCAAGGGCCACGCAACAGGTCCCCTCTTCCTATTCATCTTGTCATGTAGACCCTCTGTTCAGATACGCCGTACTTGGTGGCCTAAAGTGCGCTGGAGCGCCCAGTCAATGTTGGAACGAAATGTCTCTCTGCGGGTACCGCAAGGGGCCATGTCGTCCGTTGAGCTGCGGAAGCGTGTTCTGGAGTAAGTTGCAGGTACGCAGCCCATCCAAATGGTTTTGGATTGATGATAGGTCCACAGCAGATAATCCCCAAGAATTCTACCCCAGATGTTTACGGTAAATTTCGCCTTGGTGACTCTGATGTAACATTGCGTGCGGATTGTGACCTCGTCCCAATGTGGCTGTTTCTGCTGTTGAAGTAGCCATCACCGTGGAGAGCATTGCTCAATCGGGTAATCAAGCATGTGCAAGAGAAGGCAAGAATAGGCAGGATTATCGCATGCTCCGTGTCAGAATCAAAGGGCAAATCGCACTACCCTACGGGGTGCGAAAATTCATTTGGCCCACGTGCTTGTACTTTCTGTGGGGGTATGCATGGTGGCTCTGCTCTTGCAAGACCCGAACCAACAGACGACTGAATTTGAACATCGGCATGGCAATGGCGGGCGTGGTGGTAGTCGACGGGTCGTTGTGTTCGACTCTCTCAAGCACCCTTCTTCCACACGGCAGGAGTCCTCGTATTACGTGGTCTTCCACCAATGCACCACCGGGGACGAAGGGTCCAATTATCTCGAAGGCGCTGATGAATAGGCTGAAGCAAACATTGTGTGGTGTTGGGGTGATTTCTGTGTGGAAACCGTTCCCAGGTACTTGAGGTGCGCTCTTCGCCATTTCCGTTCGCCGCCCGTAACACATTATCATGTGGTTTAACTGGGGAAGAGTTGTGGTGATCCATTCGTTATCGATGGCCTACACTGTACTGGAATCAACGAGGTGGACATAGTGGGGGCAAGTAAAGGATAGGGAGAGGTATGTGTATATAGTGTCACCACGTACGAGCTGTGTGACTCTGCTCGCACGAGAGGGGAGACGCTTAAAATTGAGTACCTAAATCGTGCTGTAATCGCGTACATGGGACGCGTCACCACTGTCAACATAAACTAATGTGAATTTCAATCGTCCGTAATCTTTGAACCGGAAGCGTCATCACAACAGTGTTGAGCTCGTATCATATATAATGTAGGCTCTATGCAAGTCCTCCGCGTTTTGCTCGAGAGTTTTGAAATTCACTCTGTATGATATAGACTATATATATTATAGCTCACTAGTAGTAGTTAATAATTAATTATTATTACTAATAATATATATATAAAATATATATAGTATACAGTATGAGAGATAACTCAAGTAGCTGCGTATATGTATCTCACTCATTTTAATGTATATAAATATATCAAATATACTAATTAAGTGTATAGGCTAATAAGTAATATATATATAGTTATTATAGTATTTATATATATAATATAGTGAGCTGTATAATTAGATGATATGAATATTATATATAGATAGTAGTATATTATTATATAATATTATTATAATATAAGATCATATAATGATGAGGTGTGATATAAATCTATATATATAATAAGTATATGGCTCACTAATTAGGTTCCCTCTAAAGTATATTATATAATATATATTATAAGAGTGTTATATAGATAATATATTAAGTGATATACGTATATATAATATTATTTACGTTTAAAGGTATAAATCTACGTATATGCATATTAAATGACAACTAAGAGAGAGAAAGGACTCGAGTTTTTCAAACAACGATATTATCATGTTCGTCTTCTGTTAGAGAGTACAAAAGGAGAGATATATAGAAAAAGGATTGTTCATTAAGGGGCCGGACATGGCAGCGATGAGAAGGTGTAGAGCATATGCTATCCGGCGCTCACGCACACGCGCTCTCACGCGTGTATAGCCAAAAACAAAGAAAAAAAAAAAAAAAAAAAAAAAAAAAAAAAAAAAAAAAAAGTTTGAGAATAAATGGGCTATTACAGAAGGCGCAGAAATTGAGGTAATTTCGATATTATTAATAATTCGTAGAGGGGCAGCAAGGAGACGAGTCTAGAAAATTAAATTTAACACTTATTAATTAAAAAAAAAAACAAAACAAAAAGAACAACGAATGGGTGCTGAAAGTTTGGCGTTCGTTTCAAGGATTTTTGGGTTTTTAGTAAGTGGATTGCAGTTTTAGAGCAAGGCACGATAGTTACTCGTAGATAAAGTGATTCATCCCCTTTTTATAATATATATTATTATATATATATAAATATATAATTATATATATATATATATATATATATATATTATATTATATATATTATAATATATATATATAACTTATTATGTTTTTTATTCCAATTTTACTCTGGATTGAAAAAACAGGATTTGAAAATGTTTCCAAAATTTTTAATTTTTACTTTCTTAACATGTAAATATCCATATATATATATATATATATAATATTATATATATATATAATTAATATATATATATATTATATATATTTATAATATATATATATAATATATATATATATTTATATTATATTTATTTTATATATTTATATAATAATAATATATATATATATATATTATATATATATATATATATATATATATATATATATATATATATATATAATATATATTATATTATATATATATATAAATTTTATCTATATATATTATATATATATATATATATATATATATATTATATATAATATATCTATAATATATATTATATATATATTATATATATATATAATATTATATATATATATATATATATATATATATATATTATATATATATATTATATATATATAATATATACTATATATATATGTAATATATATATATAATATAATATATATATATAATATATATATATATATAATTATATATATATATATATATATATATATATCTCATACCTTGGAGACGTTTGTTTTCCTGAAGGGGGAGGACTGCCTTTTTTATCCGAATGCGACGAGATGAAAGAAGACTTTGGCAAAAGAGAAGGTTTTTTACCCTGCTCCTCCACCAGCTTCAAGTGAACCTGTGCTTTCCTTTCTTCATTGACGATCCTTTTGGCAGCTTGAAATATCTTATAATATACTGTCACCATGACTGTCAGAGGAATGTAAAAAGATCCAAACGTCGCGCAAATTTGGTACCAGAAATTTTGACAGACTTGGCATATGGAGCCGTCACCGTGTTCGTTTCCCAATATTAGTACTGGAGGAACACTAATACATGCGGCACCAATCCATACAAATAATATGTAAGCAAACATTCCTCTTAGGAGTTCTTTTTACCCCATATTCAAGGGGCTTTGTTATTGCTAAGTAACGATCAACGCTGATCATGCACAAATTTAGAATACTGGCCGTACACGAAAGCACGTCGAATGATACCCACAAATCACAGGCCATCCTGCCAAACTGCCACTCCCCGAGTAGTTCGTACAACAGTGCCATTGGCATTACGAGAATTGCTACACAAAGGTCGGAAACTGCTAAAGATACTAAGAGGTAATTATAAGGGCGTCGTAGTTTTCTAACAAGACATACGGCCACACAAACTAATATGTTTCCGATCACAGTACCGATAATAATTACCATTAAAATGAGAACAATAAGTACTGTTCCAATAACATTGTGACCATCAACTGCTGATTCGTAGTCATCGAAGCTTAGCTCTGTAGAAGAAACGCTTGCAGCTGTGGAAGAAGATGCGAAATAAGAGAGAGAAGAAGAAGAAGAGGAAGACCCGTAGACAGAAGGGAGCGTCGTTATACTCATTAAACGTAAACGTGACGGAGAAAGAGGGTAGCTTTCATTGAGCAGAGAGATGACAACATCTTCAACAGTCATCATCTACTTGGAGTTCAATGTGGTAATAAGAAATAACCACGTTCATATTGACCGATATTTTAAAAGAAGTTCTGAAAACGGTTTAGTGATCCACATTATTTTAAAATTTAACTGAAAACTCTAAATTTTCACATTCTCACAATATAATATTCATTATTATTAAAAGAAATAAAAACCCATGATTTACGT
>JABUQX010095637.1:32500-37500 GCA_015478945.1 Trachelipus rathkii
TATTTTCAGTTTTTGAGCTTCGCATGAGGAGTGCAAAATTTTGAATGACTGTGAGATATCAGGTATAGTTGTTTTGTTATGTTCCGTGAATAAATGTTCATATATTTTACTAGGTTTAAATCGGTGCTGGTATGCCCTATCTGTCAATCTATTAGTCGTGTAACCAATATACGTCGACGTACAGTCAGACTCGGGACATGCGAATTGGTACACGACATGGTGATTAACTGAAAGGGTATCTTTAGTAGAGAAGCAGGAAGAAAGTTTTCTTGTTGTGGTACAGTTTAACTGTGATTTTTGTGTTGCTTGTAGATTTAATGTGGGTGTTAATAATGCCGCGTAGGCATTTTTCCTCTTTATCAAAGTCTTTTGCATTTGAAGTTTTAAAATAAAATTTAATGCTTTCAGAGATATTATTCGTATTGTCCTGTTTTTTATAGAGTTTGTTGATGGTTTTGTTAATTATTTTTTCCGTTAAATTTAAAGGGTGGTTACAGTTGATCAGGTTCTGTTTAATTCTTTGAACTTCAACATCAAATGATTCCCAATCCGAGCACAATTTATAAGCCCTATATATGAGTGTTTTTACAATTGTAAAAACACTCATATATAGGGCTTATAAATTGTGCTCGGATTGGGAATCATTTGATGTTGAAGTTCAAAGAATTAAACAGAACCTGATCAACTGTAACCACCCTTTAAATTTAACGGAAAAAATAATTAACAAAACCATCAACAAACTCTATAAAAAACAGGACAATACGAATAATATCTCTGAAAGCATTAAATTTTATTTTAAAACTTCAAATGCAAAAGACTTTGATAAAGAGGAAAAATGCCTACGCGGCATTATTAACACCCACATTAAATCTACAAGCAACACAAAAATCACAGTTAAACTATACCACAAAACAAGAAAACTTTCTTCCTGCTTCTCTACTAAGGATACCCTTTCAGTTAATCACCATGTCGTGTACCAATTCGCATGTCCCGAGTCTGACTGTACGTCGACGTATATTGGTTACACGACTAATAGATTGACAGATAGGGCATACCAGCACCGATTTAAACCTAGTAAAATATATGAACATTTATTCACGGAACATAACAAAACAACTATACCTGATATCTCACAGTCATTCAAAATTTTGCACTCCTCATGCGAAGCTCAAAAACTGAAAATAGCTGAGGCTTACTACATAAAACATTTAAAACCAGACATTAACATAAAGTTCAACGTATTGTCACTTAAATTAAATATAATATGAAATACTAAAATCTAAAATCTAATTTTTAATTTTAATTTTTTAAATCTTTTATTATATAATTCATTCAAATGTTAGAATCGAAACTCTGAAGATGTCCGATGTTTACGGACGAAACCGGTCAGAAACTAATAAATTTAAATATGCCTCTTACTATCTTTGCAAACTATTTTCTAGACTAGTATTAAGAAAATTAAAAATGAAAATGAGCAAAAAATAATTAGGAAATTAGTAATAGAAATAAACTTTTATTATTATTATTATTATTATTATTATTATTATTATTATTATTATTATTATTATTATTATTATTATTATTATTATTATTATTATTATTATTATTATTATTATATTATATATTTATTATTATTATTTATTATCTTTTTTTTTTTATTATTTTTATTTTTTTTTATTTTTTTTAATTATATTTTTATTTATTATATTTTTTATTTTTAAATTTTTTTTTTTTTTTTTTATTTAAGTTTTTATATTTTATTTTTTTGTTTTATTTTTTTTATTTTTTTTAATCTTTTTATTTTTTTATTTTTATTCTTTATTTTTATTTTTCATTTTTTATTTTTTATTTTTTAATTTTATTTTTATTTTATTTTTATTTTTATTTTTATATTTTATTTTTATTTATTTTTTATTTTTTATATTTTTATTGCAAGTTTTTGTGTGTTATCGTTGTTATTATTATTATTATTATTATTCATTATTATTATTATATATTATTATTATTATATTATTATTAGAATATATTTCTGGTCTCAAAAGAACACAGCACTGTGTTGCAATTAGTAGACCCATTTCAGATACTAGGGAAATTACCTTAGGCTATTCATAGTTGATTCAAGCTCTTTAATTTCTATAACGGAAATAAAAATAATAGAAAACTGTCATGTGATTCTTCGCTATTAAATGATCCAATAGTCATTTCTCTGTATTGAATAAAATTGTTTTGAATCGAATTGTTCATATTCTTTGGTATTTTCTTCTCTCGTCATCACATTTATCTTCTTTCTAACAAGTTCTGTGATAGTTTAGTGTATCTGAAGCACCTTCAGAACTTCTCCCAAGCACAGTTTATAGTCCTGTGTGGGGGGGGGGTGTTATCGAACGCTTGTATATATATATATATATACATTATATATATATATATATATATATATATATATATATATATATATATATATATTATTATATATATTATTATATATATATAATAATATTATATATATATACAAAATTGTTAGCGGCCGAAACTGTTGTTTATATCACTCTCCAAAATACTATTGTTATTACAATGGACACTTTCTTCCTTATTTTCCCAGTCATACACCTCCTCTTTTGAGCAGAGCTCCTGCGACTCGTCTTTTACATATTCTCATCCTTTCCTCTACGACCGACTCTGTACCCAGAGTAACTGCTTGCTCAATCTTACAATAAAATAATTATGTAAGATTGAAGCATAGCAGTTAACTCTGGGTCAACAGAGTGCGGTCAGAGAAAGATGAGAATATGTTGACTGACGAGTCGCAGGAGCTCTGCTCAAAGAAGGAGGTGTATGATGGAAATAAGGAAGAAGAAGTGTCCATTGTAATAACAATAGTATTTGGAGAGTGAATATAACAACAGTTCGCCGGCTAGAAATTTTGTATAATATATATAATACTATATATATATATATAATATATAATATTATATATATATATATATATATATATATATATATATATATAATATAATATATTATATATATTATATATAATTATCATACAGGTCTAATAACACCCCCCCCCCCATACAGGACTAACTAACTGTGCTGGGGAGAAGTTCTGAGGTGCTTCAGAACACTAAACTTCACGAAACTTGTTAGAAAGAAGATAAATGTGATGACGAAGAGAAGAAAATACCAAGAATATGAACAATTCGATTCCAAAACAATTTTATTCAATACAGAGAAATTACAATTTAATCATTTAGTAGCAAAGATCACATACAGTTTTATATTATTATATTGTCATATATTTTATAATTTCAAAACATCAATCAATTCATAATAGCCGAAGGTAATTTATTAGTATTTGAAATGGGTCTACTAATTGCAACACAGTGCTGTGTTCTTGAGACCAAAATATATTTAATAAATAATATATAATAATATAATAATAATAATAATAATAATAATAATAATAATAATAATATAATAACAATAACAATAACAATAACAATAACAATAATAAAAATAAAAATAAAAATAAAAATAAAAATAAAAATAAAAATAAAAATAAAAATAATAATAATAATAATAATAATAATAATAATAATAATAATAATAATAATAATAATAATAATAATAATAATAATAATAATAATAATATAATAATAATAATAATAATAATATAAAAATTTTTGAACTTCTAATTCTCTAAATATTTTTTTCTGATTTTCATTTAATTTTACTTAATACTAGTCTAGAAAATAGTTTGCATATTAATTATATTAATTATTATTATTTTCTGACCGGTTTCGTCCGTAAACTTCGGACATCTTCAGAGTTTCGATTCTAACATTTGAATGAATTATAATACAAGATTTAAAAAATTAAAATTACAAATTAGATTTTAGATTTTAGCATATCATATTATATTTAATTTAAGTGACAATACGTTGAACTTTATGTTAATGTCTGGTTTTAAATGTTTTATGTAGTAAGCCTCAGCTATTTTCAGTTTTTGAGCTTCGCATGAGGAGTGCAAAATTTTGAATGACTGTGAGATATCAGGTATAGTTGTTTTGTTATGTTCCGTGAATAAATGTTCATATATTTTACTAGGTTTAAATCGGTGCTGGTATGCCCTATCTGTCAATCTATTAGTCGTGTAACCAATATACGTTGACGTACAGTCAGACTCGGGACATGCGAATTGGTACACGACATGGTGATTAACTGAAAGGGTATCCTTAGTAGAGAAGCAGGAAGAAAGTTTTCTTGTTTTGTGGTATAGTTTAACTGTGATTTTTGTGTTGCTTGTAGATTTAATGTGGGTGTTAATAATGCCGCGTAGGCATTTTTCCTCTTTATCAAAGTCTTTTGCATTTGAAGTTTTAAAATAAAATTTAATGCTTTCAGAGATATTATTCGTATTGTCCTGTTTTTTATAGAGTTTGTTGATGGTTTTGTTAATTATTTTTTCCGTTAAATTTAAAGGGTGGTTACAGTTGATCAGGTTCTGTTTAATTCTTTGAACTTCAACATCAAATGATTCCCAATCCGAGCACAATTTATAAGCCCTATATATGAGTGTTTTTACAATTGAATTCTTATAGGGCTTATAAATTGTGCTCGGATTGGGAATCATTTGATGTTGAAGTTCAAAGAATTAAACAGAACCTGATCAACTGTAACCACCCTTTAAATTTAACGGAAAAAATAATAAACAAAACCATCAGCAAACTCTATAAAAAACAGGACAATACGAATAATATCTCTGAAAGCATTAAATTTTATTTTAAAACTTCAAATGCAAAAGACTTTGATAAAGAGGAAAAATGCCTACGCGGCATTATTAACACCCACATTAAATCTACAAGCAACACAAAAATCACAGTTAAACTATACCACAAAACAAGAAAACTTTCTTCCTGCTTCTCTACTAAGGATACCCTTTCAGTTAATCACCATGTCGTGTACCAATTCGCATGTCCCGAGTCTGACTGTACGTCGACGTA
>JABUQX010095638.1:0-10000 GCA_015478945.1 Trachelipus rathkii
GAGAGAGAGAGAAGGATTGATATATATTATAATATATATATATATATATATATATATATATGTAAGTAAAAGGTGTGGTCTGTATGCCACTCGGCGTCACCTTTACTTTTGGCAGGGAATATGAGTAAAAACCTATTATTCTATAGTTATTGCTATTTATTTATTATTTTATTTATTTATTTATTCTTTATTGTGATTAGTATATTATTGGTTTATAATAATATTTCACAAAACATAAAATCAATTATGACATAAGCCCGTTAACAACTCGTCGTCACTCACGATGCCCGTTACATATATATACACCAACTCTGATGTAATATACAGTAATAATTTTCAAAATATAATGGAATATAAATATATTTTCACAATACAGCAAATATATATAATATATGTGATATATATACTATATAATTAAATCAACACAATTGTACTAAAGTTAAGTATAATTTATATATATATAATAAAAAAATCATCAATAAACAGAATTTATCATCGAAATATAATCATATTAATAAAAGAATTATAAAAAATAAATATTAAAATCATAAGTATATAAAATAAATATAACATTTATTGTATTCTGTGTAAATTTGATTATAATAATTTTATCAAACTATATATATATAATATAAATACAAATAAATACTCATTTCTTTAAAATTAGTATTATAATCAGCTGAAATAACAATATTGTATAAATATAAGTATAGCAATTTTTACCATATTCCACTTTCTTCACTTAAAGACCTTTTGGGAAACCCATGGAGCTTCTGGATTAGGAATGGTTCGGATAATACACCTTGTATATCAATTAAAAAATATAATAAAATTAGCCTTCTTAACATGAAGGAAAAGTAAATTAACGTTTATTAAATAATATATTTAATATATGTATATATAAATAATATAAATAAAAGATAATGTATTAAAACTGATATGGCTTAGATTCTTTGACAAATAAAATAATATATTAACAACTACCACATACGATTTATGGTATATTGATTATTTTAATATTATAATTGATTATATTATATATATAGTACATCTGTGAGTGTAATTATCTATATAACTTTATTATAATTCTATCTAGATGCAATAGACTTTGCTCACTTAGGAAAAGTGTTAAAATAATACATTTCTAGTTTCATGGAGTTAATTATTATGCTAGACTTTAATTGGATTAAAAAAATATGTTAATTATTTAACTAAAAAATTTGAGTAGCATATTCAATATAATTGATATAATACTATTCTTAAATACTATCATTAACTGATAAAATAAAGTAGAATAAATATTAAAATAATTTTTATTTTATTTATTATAAAGTTAGAGCTATTCTATATTAGATAATAGCGAAATATCCTCTCTCTCTCTCTCATATATATATAATATATATCTCACTATATATATATATATACATAATATCGGTATATACATTATAATTTTTTTCTTCACTCTATTACTATATATATATACTCTCCCTCTCTCTCTTACTCTATCTCTCTATCTCTATCTATATATCTCTATATATCCTATATCTTCATATATATATATATATTATACTTACTCTCTCCTCATCTCATCTACTCTTCATCTCTATATCTATCTATTATCTACTATATAATATTATATCTTATCGATCCAATAGCATGTATATATATATCATATAGATGTGTTAAATATTTTTACCAAACGGTTGCGCTTTGGTAATTCAGTATAACTCGGGGAAAATATTTCCTTGCTTTGCTCAACATCAATTTATACTAATTCTTTCACTCAGTCTCTTTTCGTATCACTTCACTAACTCCCTCGACTTACTATACATGTTAGATAATCAGCCTGTACGATATAGTCCGATTTGGCTTGCATTATTGTTGAATGAGAACCTGATGAGAGATTGCTCAATTCGATCAAAGTCATTTACAGATATGAGATGTAACTAAAATAGCGTTATTGAGAAAACCGATATTCTTACAAGGTTTCTTAGGAAGGCTTTGCAAAAATACAATAATTTAACATATCAACTTGAGTATATAAGAAAGTTATTAAAAAAGGAATTTTGAGTCTTAGTTAGGACGTATAGGGTTTTTAAAGGAGATAATGCGCATTATTTTGTATGTTTATCCTTACATGCAAAGTTGTATATTTTGAATCCTGAGAAATATATTATTCATTACAGATAGCGTAGTCTAATAGCTTGATCTGTGAGAAATTGTTAAGAAATGTGTGTTGTTTAAACATGTAACAGCTTTGGCGTCCTATTTTATAACACTTATGTTGATTTGAATTGTTTGATACTCAAACTGAGTACCATAAAGGCTCCCTCCTTAGAAAGGAATCTTTATCTTAAAGATTTGTTTTAATCAACATAGGTGTGCATCATGTCTAAAGGAAACAACATACCTAGCATCCATCGAGATGGTAGTACTCGCATCTCCATGAATGAGACGTGGGTAAGTTTACGACAACCAAAGGTGGAAAAACAGGATAAGCCTGGTATCTGGTGTATGGTTGATATGCAACCGTATTGATTTTTAAATATTGTTTAAGTTACATCCCATTAATTAATGTGATAACCGAGATATAGTATTTGTTGACATATTTTATTGATATTATGCAATTATATTAGTTAGTATAGGTATATTTAAACCTGTGTAAATATGCATTATACCAAGTAATGACATAAATTTCTGAAACTATTTTATGATTTTGAATATAATTTTTATATCATTATTACAGCTACTTATACTTGGTCTATTACTAATTCAGTTTATATTAAATGTAAGAGCTCCGTAAAATACAATGGCTCTACTAAAAAAATATTCAAATTTTTAGAGGCTACTTTCTGTTAGAGGCGGTTTTACAAGGCTTATTTTTAAAATATAATCATGCAAATGACAATAATAGTTAATATCGGCTTAAATTGATCCCAACTACTCTAATAATATAAGAAACATTCAATGATATCATTACAATAAGACATTAGTTTTTTCTGAAAATTAATTCTAGCTTATATGAACAATAGTATAGTTTTCTTAAAATATATTCTAATGCCTCATTTTCATTCAGTTTATTCATTCATTTTATCTAATATTAGATAGTAAAATAGTTATATATTAAAATGGAAACTATCAAAATTGATCAAGATTTAAACATAAAAGCTCTAAAGTTAATTAAAACAAAGCAATATTACTGACTTAATTATAAGCTAGTTTGTAGCGAGTGCTATATAGAATTACAAATATTACAAAGCTAGAAGTAATAATATTTTTTCTATAATAAATTATAATAATAACAATAAATTGCTTTAAATTATAAAAGACTAGAGAGATTGTAAATAATGAGAGAAGCTAGCAAATAATAAATATAATGGAATAATCTTATTGCAAAATAAAAAATCTAATTATTAGAATCGAGGACTGTATATATTCAGAGAGATTTATAAAATGAAGCTGTAAAAAAGTAAATAATGAAGCCAGCATAATTTTCTTATTTGTTTATTTTTTTTCAAATATAATATAGTTTTTCATACATGCTTTTCATATTTTTAAGTCTACTTTTATATTAAAGGATATAGACTAGCTCGCTTGAGTACCTCATCGGGGAAAGTAGTGAAAACTTATTAACGTTTATTCCATTCGATACAGTTATCAAATAAGCCATAAATATCTAATGTATCTAAAAACATATCTAATATAACAATCAGGAGTGAGAACATGAATTCGAGCTGGTAGGAAATAATACACTTGTATAATAATTCCTATATATCTGGCTGTAAGGAAAGGTGTTATTATACTAACTAGTATTGAATGCACATTCCATTATTAATGATAAATAATACATAATATACTGATATATATAAACCATATTGTTATAAAAAAAAACATATTATAATTAATAATATTAGAATAATAGAGAGACAGAAACTAAATATTAAAATATATACTAAAAACATAGGCAAAATCATAAAATGGGATTATATCCAATCAGTTTAAAATACCAATAGAACATGGGAATTAGGTTGCCAATTTAACCATTTTTAACATGCTTAAGGCCATGCTACGCACATCAGGAAAAATTTATCCAGTATAAATTATATTGGAACCAATCTGAAAAATAATTACATGATAATAATGATAATATATCAGAGCATGAATCGAATATTATAGGATAACTATCTGACAATAATTGAGAATATGATCTAACTATAAGTATATATTATTAACACACAGTAGAGGATTGCGCTTAACCATCCACTATGATCTAAAATGAATATAATAATAACCATTATGATAATATTAATAATAATATATATAAATAATTAATAATTATATATATATAAATAATAATATATTATATATAATATATATTATTAATTATAATAAATAATAGAATAATAATTAAATAAATTAATATTATAATTAATTAAATAGTTAAGGCTAAATAATTAAATAATGTTATTATTGTAATAATAAATTAAAATATTAAGTTAAATATAAAATATAATAATTAATAATAATAATTATATAAATAATAATAATAATTAATAATAATAATAATATAATAATATATATAATATATAAAATAATAATTACGCTAATATATAATAATAATAATAAATAATATAATTAATAATTTATATCATATAATTAATAAAAATTTTAATGAAAATAATAATAAATTAATAAAAATTGATATGTAATAATAATAATAATAATAATAATAATATAATAATACATATACACATATCGACTCTGATCGTGTCTCGGTATACTATCCTCGATTATATAACTAATAAAACAGCATGATAAGTCTATATGCATGTATAGTGTTTACTTGTATACATGTACACAAATACATATGTATTTTACTTTAAAGAAATGTATTTATATATTAATTATATAGCCAATCTTTTAATAACATTTAAGATATAAAATAACAACTAACAAAATAACACATAATATAGCATATAATAACACATAAAATAATATAAGATCACATAAAATATGGCAAAATAACACATAAAAATTACCCATTAAATGCTTGTATTATTTTGATCTGAACTTTGTGATGTGGTGTTTGCATAATGATCGCTCGCGTGGGTTATGCGTTGAAAATGGCAGTAACGTTTTTTACGTGTTAATAACACATTGATAAATATCAGACAATACAACGCTTTCAACATACTCGCATCTCATTACTTATATTATACACATTTATATAGATGTGATTGAGTGGCGGAGGAAAGAGTAAAGGCATTTACAGATGCTCAATGTTGTTTTTTCAGAACTCTATATATATTCAGAAATTTGCTCTTAGCTATAATAATGTTGGATGTAGGAGGAAAGAATAAACACACACATGAACTTGAGTGGCTTGCTCACAGCACATGATTTCTCTCTATTCGTAGGCACCTGCTTGCCGCCTTAGTCTTCTATTATACATATATATGTTTGTGCTGCAAAATTCCATGCAATATCCTAATAAAGATCATAAATCTATATAATATATCTAATTATAGTCGCTGTAGGATTAGATCATGGTAAGAATTAAGCATTAGCCCATATTTCTACAAAATATCATAAATTTATATATAAATTACTAATTTATATATAAGTAATAATTATATTATAAATATATTATTAAAATATATTATATTATTTACCGTAAAATATTTATTATTTAATTATATTATTATTTTCTAATACACAATAATAATAACTACAACCAATATTACCTATTAATTATTTATAGTTAACTAATCTCACTTATATATAGCTCTTACATATATAATATATATATATAATATATTATATATATATATATATATATATATATTATATATAATATATATATATATATATATATTATAATATATTAATATTAATTAATATATAACTATATTATATTAATATATATATCTGGTGCTTTCACTCTAAGTTATAGTGAAGTACTTATCACTACTAATTATATAAGGTATATATATACACTGTTGCCTGCATTCTCTTAGCCTGTTGCTTGTATACTCTTAGGTACTGTTACCTAGATACTTTTAAGCACTGTTGCTTAATATGATAAGGTTACAATACTGAGTACTAATAGAGGTACTTATATTATCACCTGCCGGAGGGAATATATCTTTCTGTTATGATTATTTTATATTAATATCTCTGAGACTCTATTTAGCTTGGCCAGAATTTCTTCTTTATCTCTAACTAAAATTCACTTATGAGTGAAGAACATGCAGTATACAATTAGGGCTATTCTGGTCAATCTAGTGTTTCTTCTTATGCACCTGCACTCCTATCGCTGGCTAAGATTTGTAATGTACTGATGTGCTAAATATGAGCTCATCGTGGATGAAAAAGATACTGTGCTTTCTCGCTCATCATGCACACTTCTTGATTAAGAACGCTCAAGATCGTCTTATCTCGTATTTTCTTCATCATGAGAACGGCGAGGCGCACTAAGGAATATACCATTCACTACGAGGGTCATCTGAGAAAAAAGCATCCTGTTTCAGACTCATTTGATGCTACCTTCTGCGAGAGCGTTCAGACGCTTTGTTTGCAAACATATTATCTCCACACGAGCGCCGCTCTAGAGGTTAAATTGATTGGAGCAGTATGTTATATATACACAATTGAAGAGAGAGGGTTCTCACGCAGTGCTAGGGGCTCACCACGTCCATTAAAGCAGGTGCGTACGGATCGGAAGTGATTTGATGTACGCTGTGCACTAGTTGTGAGACTTTGCGCCGGAGCACATTAATTACTATAGAGCGTCAGTTGAGTGGGGACCGTTGAGTATCGACTAGGTGTCTTATTGTGAGTGTTGCGGAAGTTGGATTGAGATACACAAAGCGAGACCTTGGAAAGGCGCAATCCTGTTCTCTTAGCGTCGTTGCACTCCTTTAAGTCAGATATCATTCTCTAAAAGGCTATATTAATAATAAAAGATACAGCGCCTAAAGACAGATGGTGTTCTATTCGAGGAAGACAAATAATGGCTTGGCTTCTTCCTTTTTCTTTACAGAAAGGATAATCGCTAATTAGTAAGGGAGTAGGCTGCTCATCGCTACGAATCGCGTATACCATGTACTACGTATTGATATTGGAGAGTACAATTGGAGAGAAAGAGAGGAAAATCATTTGAGAGTCTCTCTTTGATGGAATCTTCCATATTCTGTCGTCTCTTCCTTAGAGAGTGATTTATACATGTGTCTGGCACTGACGTATGCTGCGCGTAAGAATAGAGCTTTATAGCTAAGTATAGCGATTACTGCTATTCCGATTAGTCTGTCTTTATCTGATCACTCAGTTATTGAGAAAAGACACCTTCTCCGAGAATAGTCAGCGCATAGATATCTGGGACTCTAACTAGAGTTTGCTCAACTATAGGCAATGTTGACTGTGTTGAGAGAGAGAGACCACTGTGTTAAATCGCTAACTCATATATAAGTGCCGCCATCACCATCAATTCTTATCTTTATTTATCAGTTTCTCCTAATAACTTGTTTGTCTAGCCAGGAGGAGTATTATGGATATTAGTACGAGCTAGATGAAGTGGAAGAGATTAAACCGGCTGTTCGTCAAATCTCGAGCTACAAAGATTGATATCACTTAGCGTAGTTGGAATCAAATTCGAGCACCAAAGAATTTGAGAGTTGTAGCAATGCAAGGGTTTAGATTTTAGCGAATGGACGTATGAAGGATGATGAAAGCAGATATAGTATGTAATTCTAGTCGATCGTAACTCCGAGTAGGTAGGACGAGAATCTTGGATACAAATAAGATTACTAGATATGTGCAGGTAGTACAGTTTATGAGGTATAGATTTGTAATCAGGTTCTCGCTAGAGAGTAGGCATGGATAGTACAGATTATATATCTGATGCGAGAGGAGAGAAATCACTTCTAAAGAATCAGATAAACAAGCTGGATGGACAAACTTAAAGAGAGAAGTGGGAGAGTACAGAAGAAGTCAGTTAATCTATCATATATGGCTTCGAGAGAAATCAGTCTCGACTTGATAGCAAGAGTCATCCTCTTCCGCGTTCTGCG
Organism: Trachelipus rathkii; assembly: GCA_015478945.1. Lineage (NCBI taxonomy): Eukaryota > Metazoa > Arthropoda > Malacostraca > Isopoda > Trachelipodidae > Trachelipus > Trachelipus rathkii. The sequence goes on from JABUQX010095638.1 coordinate 8,070, forward strand.
CAGCGGAGAGTATATCTTTCCGATCATTATGGATTAGTCAGAAATGGCACCTATTTTAACCCAATTGCCCTAGTTCTCGCACTCATGTAGGAGATGATATATACTTTCGCCTATTATGCTAATAAGCGCCTATTTATCGGAGTGAATTTCTTCTCGGGGACTGATCGTGTTGAGTCTCAATATGACTTTGTGTTCATAGATTCCACAGAGTAGAATATACAAGCAGTTTTTAAATCCATCAGGGCTACCTCAGGATATTCGCTTTCCTATTTACTGTATCTCTTACTTCTTGCGCCTTGTGGAGTAGAGAAGTTTGACTGGTAAAACGAGCGGGCTGTATTTGGATGAGATGCAGTATTCACGATTATACAAACTCCTGCTTCCGGGGTGGATGTGACTACCAAAGTTTTTTTTGTCCCTGCGACTCTTTACCACTGACATCTCTCTGTATTGGACGGCATACATCTGTGCTTGGTCTCCGGCCTGACATCCCCAAGGGACAACATCCCTACTGTTGTGTGCCTTTGGCATATAATGGGTGTCCGGTTACCAAGTGAGCGCGAAGAGTCTGTCCCCTCATCCTTATCTGATTGGGTCGAATGATCGTCTTGTCAAATCTTGCTGAGTCAGAACATGTTTTAGTGTGAGCTTTCCCCCAGTTAGTGTCCCCCATGTTGGACGCTTTTAGTTTGCGTAACTACATGCCCCCCGCTAATCACCTAATTTTACTAAGTTTGCATTAAGACTTCCGGTGAGTCGTGGTAAGGTTTTCTGTCACCTGGCTTTACTGGGCTGTTCACTCGTTGTTGAGTCTAAAAGAACTGAGTAGCGGGCTCCGAAAGATCTTTTTAGTACTCTGCGTCGATTACACCTCCCTTGGGTGTTTCTTGATTGAAGTATCTAGGATTCACGGCGAGAGAATGTGTGACGCGGTTTACAGTTCAGGTTGGCTTAAGTCTGAGACCGGGTTTAGTCTTGGAGATGGCTTCTGCCCTTTGGCTTACGTCTTATACCCTGAGAGATTCCTCTTGCCATGTTTTTTCGCGGCCAACTCGCCTTCTTTCCCTTGCTTTATCTCTCCATTCTAAATCTACTTTATTCTCTTCCTTATCACCTATCTCTTCTTCATCTGAATTAGGTTTTGTTGCCATCCTCACTTAATAAATAAGACAAATTCTTTTAGAAACAAAAAAAAACTATAGCTAAAAACACACAAAAAAACTGCTTAAAATTAGTCACTCAAAAAAAACACATGAGCTGCGCGGCTCCTTGGATCCGTTTTTTAAAACTATAAGAAAAAAAACACTTCTTAAACGTAATAAACAAAAGACACTTTAGCCTCGTTCGACTTTCTAAAACGCTCTATATTATTTTTTATTTCCCTAAATAACTGCAAAAAATGCTTAAATATCTATAAATATATTAATACTTTCTTATATATAGACACTTTAGTCTCGTTCGACTTTCTAAAACTTTCTAAAATTAGATCAGCTTCCCTAAATAACGGACCAAAATGCTTAAATATCATAATATATATATTTTAATATACATTTATATATATATACACTTGCTTTATTATAAATATTTATTCTTAACTATATATTTATATATATATATATATATATAGTACCTTGCTTACTTAAATAAATATATATTCTTAATCATTATTTATATATATATATATATATATATATATATATATATATATATAATAATATATTATATACTTGCTTACTTATAAATATATATATTCTTAATATATATTTATATATATATATATATACTTGCTTACTTATAAATATATATATTCTTAATATATATTTATATATATATACTTGCTTATTTATAAATATAAATATATATATATATAATATATATATATATATATTATATATATAATAATATATATATATAGTATATATATATATAAT
>JABUQX010095638.1:15000-24703 GCA_015478945.1 Trachelipus rathkii
CTTTCACCAAGATTTTGTTTTTTTTTTTGGTTCTTAATAGACCTTTTCAAAATTCAAATCAAATAATTTGGCTTGGTGATTGCGTTATCTTTTTCATTATTCATTCTTTCTTCAAGGTTCATTTCGTCCTTGGTCCATTCTACAAAATCTTCAGCAAAAAAATGTCGACCCAGTATTACAAGCCCTTCATTAAGTAATAAAAAATCTAAGACCTATAGTTCAAGCCATTTCATCCCTCAAGGCACAAGAAATATTATCTTGGGTCAAATATGAGAGTAGGCCTATAAGATTAATAATAAAGATTAAAAGATGCATTTAGTAAAGGTCTCATAGAGGAAGTAGAGACGTCCTTGTTAAAGATATTAAACAAAAGGATACAAATTATAATAAAAATATATTAATAATAATGTAGTTGACTCCCTCATTCCTGATTTTCCATAATTAAGAGTGTGTAGTCAGATTCCAAGTACCAATGCTCGATTAACAAAATAATGGTTTAAAAATTTGATCAACTCTATTATTAAACATTTCAGGAGCAAAAAAATACTTCTCTCATTCTTATTCTCAACTGGAAGCCATAAATAATGCATACTTTGAGGCAATCGACAACTGATAAGTATGCTTATATAAACCTTCATCTTTCAGAAATTTTAAGAGCTCTTAGATTTACAAAAAATTAAGTGAATCCATTAAACTTCATTGCCTCTAAAAAATAAATTAAAGGGAATGCGTACTCCCTAATTTCAAGAATTTCTATTAGTGATATAATTATAATAAAGGCCTTGAACTTCTAGATAAATGAGTTTTTTAGACCGAAAAATTTATCATTGATGAAAACATGAAAAAAATCATATCTTCTAAACCCAGTATTTGACCAACAGTATTATGCGATCAAGGGATTTACTTATCACTTCAATCAACATTAATATATAGATTTGAGAGCTATAAACCTCAAATATCTTTGAGGAGGCTACTGGATTAGTATTACTTAGCCACAAAGTTTATCAAAATTACCTAATATGTAGTAGTCAAAGAAATTACTCGCAAGTTGAATACCAATTACCCTGATTAATCAAATATTTTGATAGCTTATATCAAAATTTTAATTTTTAATATTTAAAACGTCAAGTCATATAAAAGGTCAAAATTTCAATCAAGTTCCTTCCCATAATACCTAATTCAAAAATTTAAAAATGTAAATACTTCAGATAAGCCTTTAATTTTAATTTTAAAAATAATGAAAAATCAAAGACATAATAGCTAATCTACTAATAATAGCCTGATTCCATTCTGCTTTGCAAAATCTTCAAAAAAAAAACTTTTTTTCACATTGAGCTGCTATTTTGGGGTAAATTAGAAGCTTCTTCATCGGATTGATTCTTCCACTTCTAAAATCAAGTTATTCGAGATCAAGTAAGTTGTTCTCCCAAGTCATGTGATGACCCAATTGCAATTTTATCAAACCTATTGAGTTATCAATTTAAAGGTCTTGTATGAAATAAATCTATGCCCAATTGTCCAAGCTCTAAACATACTTGCAGATACAGTGTCCGGACTGAGGAGCAACTTTCTTTTAGTTGCCCAAGTGCCAAGAAAGTCATATTACAGTCTTGTAAGCAAATGGAAAAGTTCCACCTCAACAAATGTATGTCTTAGTTTAACCAAAGTACCAACAATTATATTTTTTGCCATCAATTACTATAAGATTGGTAGGGGTAAGCTTCCGGCTTCCAGTTCGATGCCTAGTCGAGACTGTGCGCTCACAGAGGCCTACCTTCATAAAAAAAGTAGCTGGACAACTCAATATATCTTTAGAGAATCATCAAAGCACTCAATACAATATAAAATTAACTAATTGTGATTACGAGTTTTGAAAAGAGACTTTTTTCTTTTGCTTAACGTAACTTATTTAGTTTCTTTACAAACATTGCTTGGTAGTAACCGGTAGTAAAGTTATTATGCTATAATTTAGAAAGCTATAATCTTAGTTTGTATTGACTTTATATTATTAATGTTTATGCTATTGATATATCTTTTTTTCCTAATTTTGCGATTGATGACTTGCAATGCCTGCTTCGAGTTTTCCCTCAAATAGAATTGATTAAATGTATGAGTGGAACTGCTTTTAAGTTAAGAGAGGCAATCCATCAATAGACAATATCACTAATTTTTATATAACAATAATTACATATACCGTACAATCCATCATCAATTGGTCAAAATCATAATCATATTCAAAATCAAAATCTAATTCAAAATCAATTGCAGGTTAACCATACTTTGGTAAATGCAGTCTTAAACCCTGTACATTCTTATTTTAATCTTTGCCACATCACTATAGTAATTCGAGGTAGAGCAAGGATTAGGAAACATGTTCAATTAGAGTCCTTAGGTATAGAAGGTATGAATAATAAAAAATCTGAAGATGATTTGAACCAGATTGAAAAATTAAGGTAGTATAGAGTTAAAAGACGGAAAATATCATATTGATCTTCCATGTTGAAGATAAACTTCCGTTGTTGCCATCAAACTATAATTGCTCTTGCAGTGCTTAATATAGTTCATGATTTGGTCTTGTGGAAAATAAAGATTTATTTAAAGCCTTATTGTATGTCTTTCAGCAACATTAGCTAATGTATATTAGAAGAGTTAAAGTATCTCCCTCTGAGATATAAAATTCATATTTGGTTCCCACAGACCTGTTATCAAAACTGATGAACAAGTATTCAACAAAGTCAGGCCTGGTTCTCAACGCTCTAAACTAACCTCTTTACCATCTCAAATGGAGCAGCCGTATACTGGACAGATCTTATTGTCCCTGTTGGTCATTTATTCCCGCGTTCAGATCAAAATCTGTTGGTCTGTTAGGGGGATATTAAACAAGCCTTCCTTCAGATTAAGTTAAAACTATCGAAAAGACCGCCAATCGCTTTGCTTCTTTTGGAAAAGTAATGGTCAATTAAAGGCTTTTCGATACTCAACCATTGTTTTGCGTTTCACACCTCACCTTCATCCTCAATTGTATATCATTAATGCCATCATGCTCAGTCTATGAGGATGATGCATTGTACTCAATTCTATTAAATAGTTTTTTGTTTGATATATTTAATTGATAGTGGCAATGATCTACAACATTTAAAAGAACTTTTATCATGAAGGCAACAAAAGAATGGAAGATGGTGTTCCATTCTTAAATTGGACTCTTAATAATGATCAATAAGACAACTTTTATGGAAGAAGAGGTAGAAATAGTTCAACATCAGGATATCAAAGATAATGTTCTTGGATATCTTTTTAATCCTCTTACAGATAAAGTTAAAACTAGCAAAATTTTCAGTAAATGCTGATGCAAATTCCAAAAGATTGTTGTTGTCTGCTGTGTCCAAGGTTTTGATCCTTTAAATTATCTTTTACCCAGTACTTTAAGATGTCTGTATTAATTTAGGAATTTATTGGCAATTAGCTCTCGATTGGGATGAAAAGTCCCTGGGCTGATTTTTAGTTTTTCCGTGTCGTCTTCACTATGTTCAGATTTAATAATTACATTAATATTGAAATTGAAAGGTTGGCTTTCTCACTTCTCCTCAACTCTGTATTCGTATTTTTGATGCTTCCATCTTGTCTATGTTTTGTCGCTTTATAGTTAATAGGGTAAGTTCTAATTTATATTCTCAAAGGCCAGTGGCCCCTCTCAAATCTAGGCTTTGCCCTCTTAGAGTGTTTTCTTGTTCTTATTTTAAAATGAGGGAAAGACGTATTACCAGGTATAATGTTTTCAGTTTCAAAAACATTAAGGTGTTTGTATAGATGCTCAAATTGTCCTTTCATGCCTATCAAAAAAAAAGAGCAAAAATAAAAAATGTTTTTGTTTTTAACAAGAGGCTCAAAGAAATTTATTCAAATCAAAAATTCAACTGAAGCTAGAGTACAATGTATCCATTTCTTATGCTTATATCAATACTGCTGAAACCCAGCAATCTGATTACCAGAGGTTACAAACCTTACTTCTTTCAAAAAATTGCCATTTATGGCTAAAGGGTCCTTCGATCTCTTTTAGATCAATCTCATCATGGCCTATTAGTAACTTAAATGTTTGTCTGTAGGCCCCAAATAATTGAGAACGACTTACAATGTAACACATCTGGGTGTTTCTCAGTTCTTTTATACCAGTTGTAAGATTACTCAAGTGTGCTAGCTTTATAAATAAAACTTCAAAAATATTCAAATTCATTAGCAGGAGTAAAGGCCTGGATGAAGGATCTGTATCAGAAAGCCCAACTCTAATGGTTGAAGATAATGCAGCAGCATTGTTTTTTGGAAATAAACTATACCTCATTCATAAAAAGATGAAAATTCCACGTCTGGTCAATCAACTTAACTTATTCATAGATGAAAAGGCCTAATCCATCAAAGTAGAATTGCCAAGACACTGATTATAATGATTAGTTATTGATAAACTCCAATTCTTCTTGGCAGGATCATCATCTCACGAATTAATCATAACGAGACTTTCATTCAAGATTCAAACCATTTTGGTGTTTCAAACCACTATCAATTTTATCAGAGCTCCTTCTGGGTTACCAAGGCCAGGCAGGCTGTAAAGAATGTTTTGTTCCAGACTGTATAGTATGCACAAAAATTTAAACAGTTATTTACCCTTTAAAATATCCAAAAAATGATATTTCTTCCTCATCATAGAGCTTAATTTTGTGCGTCCTTATGAGCATACTGCGTGGATTTTACAGGGCATCTCGTTGTAAAGATTAATGATAAGGAATTTAAAAAAATGTATCTATTAATTTTCACCTGCCTTAATATCAGAGCAATTCATGTTGTCCTGATATTGTCACTGAATCCTTTTTACTTTCATTCCAACGTTTCACAAATTATACTATCGCATACCGTTCCAATTGTACTCAATAATGCCACGGAATTTCAAACAAGGTTGGGAAATATACTGCTAGAATTCTTTGTCTCAAATATGTTCTCCCGCAACATTATGCTATCAATAACATCAAACATTACAAGATTCCTAAGTCTATTCCGTTGGCGTGCGGATCAGTTTGGGAGGAATGATACGAACAGCTTAAGGGAGTTCTATAAAACGATAGGATAAACAACTTAACCTAACTTTCAAATGTAACAGTAGTCACAATATCACCAATTTATCAATTCAAGCCTTTAAACCTATAGGAGGTCATCAAGGATAAATGATTGGAAGTTATTGCTCCAAATTCCTTTTTGAAGCCTATATGGCAATCAAACCTCATATTCAATGAATTTCCACCCCCATATGAAAAAAACTTCCTCCCTCACAACAAGACTTAGGCCATAACTCTAACTGCTCAAGGGAGAGTTTTGGAGACTTTCAGGGATTAAGGTATGAGTCTTACTATCTAAATTTTGCCCGCCAGACTAGTAGAAATCCTCAATCAGTCAGAGTGGGAACCGAAACAGAAATTAAGGTTGGAGATATATTTCTATACACACACCTAATAAGCCTAGACCTTCTGGCTTTTGGTAGGATTTCTGGAAGTCATTGTTGGTAATGACGATAAGATCAGGAGTGTGTTTATTAAAAAAGGGAGATGGACAAACCTGTCACTATTCTATTTGTCATCTCTACCCATTGAAGTTTTATTTTTTCTTCCTATTTTTAACAAAGCCCCACTCGTCTCCTGTGGAGAAATACTGATGCGAAGCAGCAGTGATTCTCTCCAATTCAGATGTCAAACAATAAAATACAGATCAGTTGATCCTCAAATTCAAATTCCGTTATTCAAAGTAATGGTGATACTGCTCATTGTAGATGTTCAACCTTCAACTTCATGTATAAATTCACCTCAACTGACCTCTCAACAGAATCAATATTTCTCAGCTCAATTCCAGTCAAAGAAGACCTATTTAGAACAGGCTGCTTTCAAGTGTGCAAGAATTCCTTCGCAGGAATTTATTATCTGATTTGTAAAAAATGTAATTCTTTTAATTGCAATGGTTTCATTGCAACTCTTCAGTGGAGGATATAAAAACTAAGTTTATATTATTCCACATATTCTCTTCTCAGTTTGCCTTATTTTAGTATTATTTTAGGCATTATAGTATTTTATTTTAGGATATAGAAACTATTAGCTATATAGCTACAGTATTATTTAGAGGAATTTATATTTTTGTCCCTGTGGATATAATCACCAGAATTTTCACCTAAAAATCACAAACAAGCTATACTAGCTAATTCAAAGCGGAATCTATTATCGTTTTGTTAATGTAATTCAAAGTTAATAATCATAAATGTAAAAAGGTTATAGATGGTAAATTCTCATTTCTTTTCAAATATTTTCACTATCAACCTATCTCTATTCTCTTTTCCTTCTCACAATCAAATTTACCCTAACTAAGATTCTAAGTGATAGATTTCTAAACCAAAAGGCAGAGTTATTATGGAATATCAAGATCTTATTCAAAGAGCAAAAAAATCTTGAAACAAAAAATTCAGGAAGGGCTAATTTAGGATTCACAATATTACATATGCAAGTGAAATTTATAGTATGACATCAATAACGCATTAGCATGTAATATAATAATATATATAATATATATATTATATAGTATATATACATATAATATATATAATATATATATATATATATATAATATAATATATATATAATCTATATATTATATTATAATATAGATGTGTTATATTTTTACAAAGGGCTTGGTAAAGCTAAACTCGGAGAACAAATATTTTCTGCTTTGACACAATTGTATACTTACCTTTCACTCAGTCTTTTGTTCCATTAATGATCCGGACTTACACTCTTTCGAAAATCACAGACGATGTCTTAGGAATGCCGCAAGAGGACCGATATATATCGATTATTGATTATTTTTTTCGATAGTATCGGAAAAATATCGATGATATTGTCAAAAACTTAATATCGATATATCAGTTCTTATTATTATTGAATAAACGATATTTTTTTTAACTCTAGAAATTTCTGAGCAGTTATTCTTTTTCATAAAATACATTTAAGCAAAATGTTGTGTATTTTCCGCCGCTTTGCGATTGCATGGGACATTTCGTCTGACCTTCAGGAGGAGGGAAGGAGGTGCAGATGATCATACAAGAAAGAAGTTAGGCCTATATAGGAAGAACAATTTTCATGAAATATACCTATTACGTATTTTACTTTTCAATTAGATATTTATAAAAAAAGTAATGAAAGTATCCTATACAGGAATTACTATTTATGTAATTAAAATCTGTAATTAATTTTAATTTATCTGAACATTAAATAGTTTAAGTTTATATGAAGATTTCTCTTACTTTCTACTCGAAGCTTTATTCCTCTTAAAATCACCTTCCACGTTTAATACTGGCGATGATTGTTTTTGCTCAAAAAAAGTAAGTATATATATATTATATATTATATTATATTATATATATAATATATATATTATATAATATATAAATATAATTAAAATATAATATTTATATTAAGTATATATATATATATCATATTATATTATATATATATACTATAATATATATATATTATAATATATATATAGGTAAAAGTTACTTAGCGGCCACACGGAACGGAGCTCGGATCAAAAAAAAATTCACAGTAGCCTCTATGATTTTACTATAAAATAGATTTTTTAGAGTCGAAGGATGAATTTTTTTATTCCCTGACCTCGACCTGATCTTAAACCTAAACTAGCAGCCTAACTCTTAACCTAAACCTAAACCTAACTTAACCATCAACCAATTTTCGCCCTAAACAGTAAAAAAAAAAAAATTCAAATTCGACCACTTAGAACTATCTACTTTATGTATCATAGGATCTACCTGCGAAAATTTTTTTTGATCCGAGCTCCCGTTCCGTGTGGGCGTTAAGTAACTTTGTCATATATAGTATATATATATATATATCTATATATATATATATATATATTATATATCATATAATAGTATATATATATTATTATTATATATATTATAATATATAGTATATATATATATTATATATAGGCCTACCCGCTAGAAGAGCCACAATCCATAGCTCAAAAAACTACAACAGCTACGGAAAAATGGATAACATTTTTGGAATCTGGTATAAACATATTATCGGTAAATAAAGAAAAAGAAAAAAAAATTAAAAAAAAAAAATCATATCTCAAAAAACTACAATTACAGGGAAAACGAATACAATTTTTGAAACTTGTAAAATTTAGTTAGGAAAATGCTATTTTGGTATTTGGGTGTCGCAGGGGTTTCCCGGAGACCCTCCCCGCGAGGGGGAATAGTCCTACCAACGTAGTATCCCGGAAGCCGAGAGACCCCCGACTCCTGCCATCGGTGCGTATACCCTTGGTTATTCTTTAGTAAAAAAAGCAAAACTTATATAGAAAGTCTATTTATTTTAACACGAGCTTAACAATAAAAGTCTCGAAAAGGCCTTCTAATCATATTACTTAATTATTAACAATAATTTTTTTTTTTTTTTTTTTGTTTTTACATTTCCTAACTAAAATTTACCAGGATTCCAAAAATGTATTCTTTTTCGCTGTTAGCTATTGTCAGTTTTGAGATTTTTGTTTTTTCCCCATAAATTGGACCAGCATCTCCACCAATGTGCTCCTTTCCGGTAGTAGCTGTTGTAGTCTTGAGATATGATTTGCTCTTCAAGCTGACCACTATAATATATTATAATATATATATATATTATATATATATCATATATATATATATATTATATATATATATATATATATTACTAATATTATTATCTATATCATAATATATATATATATATAATCATATAATAATATAATAATTATTAAAAATTGTTAACTTAGTTGACATAATAAAATTAACAATCAAAGGAAAACAATACCTTTATATTAAAAAAAAAACAATTGTATTTTACAATTACAATTGTATTAATGAACCTATATTTATAATATTATATACTATATATATATATATTAATATATATAATATATATATATAATATATATATTGATATATATAATATATATTATATATATAAATTGTATTTATTTAACAATAGATATTATTATTATTATTATTATTATTTATTTATATTATTATTTATTATTATATTATTATTCATATTATTATATGTATTTTCATTATTTTATTTATTATATTTAGAGTACGACATAAGCAAATATTGAATGGCAAAGACGTGCTCCCTAACCCTAAGTTGTTCTCATGATAAAATAAGATCTACTTACTTCCATTACCATTCCCAATTTTAATTAGTTTAACACCTCGTTCTAATTTCAGAAATAGCAATGAAAACGGTTTTATCTATAATTAGCCTCACTCTCTTTCTTTTCTTTCTCCCGTCACGTTCTTTGTTAAATAACTGTTTTTCAGCACGAACAAAATAGGCTAAACATCTGTATTCATTCTTAACAGGTTTTTATTTTTAAGGTTATTTTTTTTAGGGGGAAAAAAAAAAAAAGGGCCGGTCTGTAGAGGTAATTCTCCTGGTGTTATAATATATATATATATGATATATATATATATATATAATATATATATATATAATATTATTATATATAATTTATATATATAAATAATATATATATATATATATAAATATATATTTATTAATATATATATATATATATATTAGTATTATATATATTTTGAAAAATAAATATATAC
>JABUQX010095639.1:0-2500 GCA_015478945.1 Trachelipus rathkii
ATATGAAATTATTTATATGGTAACATCTTAAAAATATATTAGATGAGAAGGTTATTATATTATTATTTATTTTATATATATTTATATTATACTATAACAATATTAATATATATAAAATATATATATACTAATATAGTATAATACTACTATATATATATATATATATATATATACTATATATATATATATATTATATATATATATATATATATATAATATATATATATATTATATATATATATATATTATAATATATATATATTAGTATATATCATAATATATATAATATAATATATATATATATATATATTATATTATAATATATATAAATATCTATATATATAGTATAGGAGATAATATATATATATATATATATATATATATATATATATATACTATATATATATATATATATAAATCATATATATATATATATATATATATATATATATATATTATAATATATATATATATATATATTTATATAGTATAATATAATATATATATATAAATCATATATATATATATATATATCGTATATCAAATAATACTATATATAGGATAATATATATAAGGTAGATATATAGTAATAGTATCAAATAAATTACTATAGTATATATCATCACTATAGTATATAAAATTTATATTATTGATTATATATTATATATATATCAATATATAATATGTATATATATATATATTATATAATAATATATATATATATAATAATATATATATATATATATATATATAATAGTAATAATATATCATATATATACTATATATATTATATATTATATTATATAATATAATATATTATAAATAAATTATAGTATATATAATATATATATATGTATACATATAACTCAGTATAGTATATTTACTATATATATCATATAATATAGTATATAATATAATTATTATATATATATATAATATTACTATAATATAGGGATTATATATATATAATAATATATATATATATATATATATAATATTATAATATATAGTATAATTATAATATATATATTATATATATTGTATAGTATATATAGTATAGTATATATATATACTATTATATATATAGATATATGAGTATATATAGTAAAGTTTATAATTTTAGTTTAGAATTTAAATTCAGAAAGAAAACTTTAATATTAAACAAGACTTTAGTTGAAATATAATACTTTATTTAACATAAACGGGCAATATGGTTTGACATAAATCGGTAGCGTAGTACTTTCTTGTAAGTTTAGGTACAATATGACACGTGACCTCAATTGAGCGGACTAGATGGTAACCTCGGAGTTAGCGTGAATAGGTTCACACACGGCTCAGCCCAGTTCAAGAAGTCTACACTTAACGTCGATTAACAAACATTTAAATTAGATATAGCGTATAGGTAACGGTATAAGGAACTGAAATAAATACGGGGGGGACCTAACACCAGCAACCACTGCGGTGTATAGGTTTGGATACTCAGAATGAGTTGGGGACCGAGCAACCACTACGTTCGCGGGGAATCGCGGAAGGCCTGATTAGCAGAAGCTATCTAATGGACCTTATCAACCAGCAAGCCCTGCGTGAGTAGGGGGTTGACTCCAAGCAAACCCGACTGTCGATTCCTGAACTCCAATATGAGTTGGGGACCAGCAAACCACTGCGTCCGGGGAAGGCAGAAGGCCTGATAGCCTAAGCTATCTACGGGACCATCACGAACACAACACTGCGTGAGTAAGGGTTGAACTCCAGCAATCCGACTGGAAATCCAATGAGTTATGGGGATCTCAGCAAACTGCACTGCGCGTCGGCGGAAGGCCTGATAGCAAGAAGCTATCTAAGGGAACCTATCACCAGCAACCACTGCGAGTCCTGGAACTCCAAATGAGTTGGGAACCAGCAACCACTGCGTTCGGGGGAAGGCTGAAGGCCTGGTAGCAGAAGCTACCTAGAGAGGGACCTACCACCAGCAGCAGCAACCACTGCGTGGTAGGGGTTGAACTCCAGCAACCACTGCGAGTCCTGAAAAAGGTTCGCTGAAAGAGTACTATTGTCAGCTTCAAAGTAGATTAGCTGCAGTTTGCCTTTTTGAGAGAGCTGAGAGATTTTTCCATTTGCTTCTAATTTCCTCAAATCTCGTCTTTTAAATACTTCGTCAAAGAAGTTTGAACAAGTAAATTACGAACTACTATGAAATGATTCTTAAACATTATTCTTACAATCTAAAGAAATTAACTTTAATAAAATGTCTAAATTATTCGTATTTCCTTGAAAATAAAGGGTAACTAATTTATATTTAATAGCTAAGAAAAATGCATCTATTTACAAACCCAAAAGAAACGTTTTAACGCCAACTATGGATAGAAAGTAAAATCCGGAATATTTTAAGTGCTCTCCTTCTAAAATACATACTTTTAAAATCTTTTGAAGCAGCGAACGACTTGAGAGAATAAATCAAAATATGATCAGTAATTGCGGATCTCCCAGAGATGAGAAGCAA
>JABUQX010095639.1:15000-16800 GCA_015478945.1 Trachelipus rathkii
TATATATTATCATATATATATATAGACAATGCAAGAGAATGAATAGTTTCATATTGCACATTTTCTAACATTTGATTCAATAGGCTTACAACACTCGAAAAAAATTTAGTAATTTTTAAATAAACTTAAGTCGAATACTATTCAAATATTCCAGTATTTACAAAACTAACAGCTCAATTTTATTAAAAACACACAAAATCAGTAATAAAAATAATATGAAAAGCGTATTATTATCAAATAGAACTGCACGCACAATCTTTATTATTTAATAACGAAAATATTGCAACTGATCTGAGGCAGAGGCAATCTATATCGTAGCCGAATTTGAGTCAAACGTGTTTTCAGCGACTCTAACGTTGAGTCAATAATTATTCAAATGAATTATGTATGAATCAAATAAGCCGATATAAGAGATGATCAAGTTAGCATAAAATAATTATTAATTAGTTAATTATTATAATTATGTTATTAATAATATTATTATTATTATTTCTTGCTAATGCAATTTAAATGGGGATTATTTAAAAAAAAAATGACTGCTACCGACTCGTCAGGCACATCCAAAGTTGCCTTGCCCTAGAGAATAAGGAACTATTTTTTTGACTCCGAGAATTAACAATTGGCACCGATCGCTACTATTAAAAAAGGAATCGAGTAGAAATTGATGCCGGCATCTTAAAGTTAGACTTCGAACGAAATCATTATATATATATATATATATATATATATATATATATATATATATATTTTAATGATAGTGTTGTGTTGGATATTTAATATATATATATATATATATATATATATATATATATATATATATATTGTATATATTATATAATATATATATAGTATCTATATATATATATATAGTATATATATATATCTTGTCTTTTTTATATTTTTTTGTCTCACTAAGGCAAAGTAAGGCGTTGCCTAACTCTGACTACCCGCGACCCAAAAGCCGCACGCACTGATAAATATAGTATATATATATATATATATATTTCAAAATACAGATATAGATATATCATTTTGTTTATATAACAAATTCTGCACTTTGATTTCTTAACAAGAAAATGATTGATAATTTCCTCCGTTTATATTGTGTAGCTGTAATGAACGCTCATTAAAGCTAGTTCTGTTTGGCTTTCTTCTCCTGTAGAATTTAGAAATATTTTTTGAGCCTTTTCTGAGTGGAGAAATATATTTTTTTAGCCCAGGCTTTGAGGTAAATTCCTTAACAATAAAAATGTGATTTTACAGATGAAATATACAAAATTCGTAATTATTTCTATGGATATCGATTATAATGAGTGACTTTACAAAGATTAGTGAGGTTGGATCTATTGGCTCACGAACTTGTTCTCTAACTGGTTTGAAAAATCATTAAGAAAAAAAATTGTAAATGTATTTAAATGTCATTCTCATTCTACATTGATTCTCACGTGAGACATTCTCATTTCTTCATACTAGAACGCAGCTAGAGTCAGCTGGTCGCTTGCATATCTTCCAAATGTTTGAAAAATGTTTTCATCGATGTCTTGCTTGAAAATCTTTCAAAACAAACATCATTTTCAATATGATTAAGAGGAGTTTCTGTTGCTAATTATGGAGAGTGAAATGTAGTACATAATGGAAGAGTGAAGGAGAATAAACTTGTAGTCATAAATAAACTTATAACAAATCTGATTTTCATTACAGATTCAAAAGATCTGAGTTTTTTGAAAAAGTTTAGGTGTCTTGATCATTCAGACTTCTCTAAACCTTCAACAAGAAGCTTTAAAGTTTTTCTGATGTAAG
>JABUQX010095640.1:0-27500 GCA_015478945.1 Trachelipus rathkii
TCACATCCACATAAAGAAATCGATTTTCCACTAATTTGTACATCTTGAATTTCAAACTGAACCAAAATTTAAATTACAATAACTGAACTTTTAAAAAGTTGATATAATTACTACTAGCTGCCTCAAATTAATGGAGGCACTCTGAGACTTCATATATATTACACTATTTTAGGGTACCATCATCCTATACTATATATTATTACTATACTACTATATTAGTTAAATATTGTTACCGTAATCCGGTATTATTATACCTTTTTTTATTAACTCACACACCCTGCCTCATATAACTCGGATTATACTATATATTATATACTACTAATCCTCTATTTAAAATTTTGTGCACCAACTGAGCATCCTCATACATTATATATATATATAAATACAGTTAAAAAATTAAATACAATAATTATTATAATCATTATTATAACTATATGCCAGTATTTAAATATTTAAAATCTTTTAATTATTTCTCTATCAAATTATGCTCTAGTTATTATCCTTTAATTTTTCAATTATCCATATTATAGTTTAATTAGCTCCGCACACACATCCTTCAAAACTGTTCAATGGTTGCAAATTTGGCTAAATCTCAACATTTACCATATATCTTTTCATACATTTTTCATTAATTTTTAACTTGTATTGCGTCATCAACTTACTAATATTCATTTCTCAGAAATTAGACGTTTTATAAACTTTTCAGATATGAGAAAATAATATCTTTTGTCCATAGTTGGGGGATTACAAACTAAGAAAAGTTCCAGAATGTTAAATTCTATCCAAACGCAGATTAATATCAATTGGGAAATCACAGTTTTTAAGAAGACGCTTAATGTAATTATTGCATTAATTGAGTTTCATTTAGTTTGTTTTTTAAATTCTTTTAAAGGCATGATGTGATGTAACTAATATCGTAAATGTACATAATTTTGGGAGTTAGGGGCATTACACTCTCTTGTGCAATTGCCTACTAGGTAAAACCCCTCTTAGGGAAGCACCACACACATACTAGTTAATCTAGTTCCACATACTATGCATCTCCCTAACAATCACTCTAAGTAAAATATATTAACTATAATTTGCCCTAACAGTTGAAACCAGTAATCATATTTTACAAGGCTTATTCTCTACACTATTTAGTGTGTTTATAGTTTCTCACTCTATTACATAAAGAATAAAAAAAAAATTTCTGCCTTAATCTATTGTCAGCCATACATAAAAAACACAAGATAAAAGATTACTCGCACATATTTCTATTATTTTTCGTTGCAAAATCAATCAGTGCGCACATTTTTCGAAATTTCGTGGAAAAGCATTGATCTACACACCCTCTACCACTTTCTACATGCATCTTATTCTTCGGGGCCAAATCATTCCCATCAAGAACTCGCGGAACGAGGAGGACTCGGTCACTGTTTGATCAGGGGTTGGAGGAAAATCTAACAAGATGAGACCGTCATGATATCCTAAGCAACCGTCAGCATAACAATATATAGAACAGCAATCATCACCCAAATTCTCTATATTTCGGTGAATTGAGACCCAACAATATAATTCATTCTGCACAACAAGTCACGCACTTTTAAACTCTAATTCCTATAGTTCATACAGGTACCTCCCTGGGATCTTTCTTAGGCCTAACTTTAATTTAGGAGTAACTATTACTGGAGGATCTTTCCCAATCCTCTCGGGAACTATAATCCTCCACAACACGGGATTTGTTACACAACTTCACTAATAATCCAGTCATTTTCACAATTTCCCCTTCGCCTCCATACTTTGGTACTCCAACACCTCAAAATACTATTTCTTCTCATCACTATCAAACTCAACCAGCACATAGTTTAACTAAAATCCCAAGACTATCTTCGATATACTGGGCCACAATCGGTTTACGAAAAAGAGAAGTGGCGAATCGCCTTCCCTTCCCACACATACTTACATTCAGTCACGAAAAGTACCCATCCCCTATTCAGTATTCCACTGAAGATTCCCCTTATGGGTCTATTCCATTTTTTGCGTACCAAAATAATGAAAGTTGGCCGCTCATTTATTTCGAAAACTTATTACTAATTTTGCTACAATGGCTGTTAGATGATTAATCCCTGGAAAGTTCAGACCCACCATTAGATCTTATAAACTATTAATGATTAGAATTCAATATGCAAAGCAAATACCAGCTCTTTCCAAAAATAAATCATATTATCCCTCCCGGCACTTTTTCAGGAAGAACACATACCAAGGTTACGGGTGACGCCAAAATGGTTCCTTAGTCACCCACAGCGTGGAGATCCACAAAAACTGAGACTATTATTTACGAAGAATCGCTCAATGTGTCCAGCAGAAAATTGTTTTCATTAATGTACGTAGCAGTATAAATACTAACCAGTAGCATTTTAAGTTGTATCATAATTATGATACCATCTATAAGTGTTGGTAATTCTGGTATTGGATAACCACCTTCAATAATAAAACTCTGTAATTGGAATTTTATTGGTTAATAGAAATCCCAGAACGCCTTTCTATTATATATATTTTTTAGGGTAGTTCATTACACATTTTTGGCCTTTCCTGTTTATTTTTTTTGGGAAAATAATATTTCACCATGAAAATGTCTTAATTCCAAATTGTGGTTAAAAACTTTCTGGATCTAGGCACATGGATATATTTCGCAATATCTTCGTCGGGTGTATTAATTTAAAAGAAGAAATAATTTCACACAGTACTGGAGCTTCTAATATAATATTATGTATGATGATACATGGATACAGACTAAAAATTGCGATCGGGTAAAGGGTGTAATGTGATTATTATTATAAGGGCTAATAAATGTCCAAATTTTGATAGTAAGGTGCATTAACTATTAACTTTAACAAAAAATTTTGTTAATAGTATTTTTTTTTATTTGAAAAGCTAAAAAAAATGTCATTAAACAAAAGTCAATTTTGTTTTCCAGAGGGAAAGAACATACGGTAACAACATGTTCGTCAAAAACAATATGTTTTCCGGAAAGAAATCCCTTTTAAATCTCTCTTTCTTCGTGAGACTATAGATATCGGGGTACACAAGAGTAGCTAAAGAAAAATTAACACTGAAATTTTCCTTCTTGAAAGAATTATTATTCAAAGTATGATATATAACACCCTATATAATATACTATACTATATAATATATATTATATATTATATACATATATACATAATGGAATGTTTCCTTCAAACTAACTGGAGCAATAATTTATAGAACTTTGGGTATATTTTTGACTTGTTATAATATAGAATAAAAATGATATATTATATATCATCATACCATATTAAAATTAAAAAAATGAAAATATGTGATAGAAACATTTTTAAAAGGACTCTTATATATTTTTTCCTTTGTACAAGTAAAAATTAGTATTTTATATAGATACAAATAGCGAGTTCTAAGTTCCAAGCAAATATCATGATTCTGTCACAAAATGTAAAATAGTGTGGCATCAAGGAGAAATAAAAACAATGTTAAAAAAAATTTACAATATTTATTAGAAGGTTTAATAATTATACATATATAAGAATGTACCATTATATTATAGTCTATACTGTATAAATATATAATAAATGACTATGAAGAAGGTGCAATTAAATAACCTATAGTTTTGAAATATAATTTTATCGATATTAATAATAATATATATTATTAATTATATATCTTATATATAATATATAAAATAATAATATAATTATAATATATAATGATATATTATATAGTATATAAAATATGTATAAGCCTATAGAAAACATTGCCTTCATCTTCTATTTCTATATCATAACTATAGAAGTAAATATTATATATATAATACTATATATATATATATATTAAATAATATCCATACTGTTTCATTAAAAACCGGACTATTTAGATATGTATACATAAAACAGGTTTTAAAATTGAGATTATATATATAATACTATATAATATATATATATATATATTATATAATAGTAATAATATATTCATTAACATAAAAAAACACCTTGTAAAAAAATCACTCGTTAAATTGTCGGCAGGATATATATACCGTATATATATATATATTATATATATTATATATATATATATACATATATAATATAAAATATATATATATATATATTATAATATAAGGGTATTAATATATATATAATTAGTTATATATAGTATGATAATGATTATTATGAATATATATTATAGGTAATATAATTTTAGATTATATATAATATATATTAAAAGGATAAGTAGTAGAAAATAAGGATTAAATATATAATAATCGGGTAATATATAATATATATAGATATATAATATATATATATATATATAATATATATATATATTTATATATATATGATATCTATAGTATATATATATATATATATATATAGTGTATATATATATACTATATTGTTTTTTGCGGAAAATGAAAATGGGACGCTGAGTATCTGCAGACTCGGTAAGTATCGTCGACAATATATATGCGTAGAACACACTGGGCTTATGCACACCTCTCTCCGTATGTATATATAGCCCAGAAATATATATTTTGAGTGAATATAGCGAATAGCGCGAGATAGCACGTACATATCTTTTGAGAGTGACAAGTTCAGGGTCCGGAAGAATGATAAAAATATATGTAAACAGTGATCACATTCTCTCACATTTATTTCTTTAACGCGTTTTTAATGCTTTCCTATTATTTTCTTACCATGGTATTGGTGCATCATTCGTTATTACTTACAGCTTACAAATGAACTAATTTGCTGGACACAGTGCGTCTTCGTTAGATTGATACAGTTTTATATTGTGTGCACAGCTTGGCGATAGCACCTAAATTGCATTTTGATAGTCTCGTGAACAGGTGCGCACAGTCAGAGAATTGTTATATATCGTGATATTTTGTCAACGTTATATAGGCTTCTCAATACAATTCTTTCATATAAGTATTCTTTTGTCTTTTCAACATGGGTCATGTTCTAGTTAATTATTCGATAGGTTTTGCTATCTCGCACTCTCACTGCTTATATATAGATTATAAATTGAATTTAATAGATGATAGTAATGTATGATAAGAAAATTTGGGTGTGGAGTTGGGGCATGGCGTTCTTTCAAGCTGACCTTTGCTTAATTCGCGCTTTGTTTTGTTCCTCCAACCGCCATCACGAGCATTTTTCCCCGCCTGGCAAAGAGTGCAAAGAAATGCCATCACTTTTAACTGCGAATATCGTCTGATTTTGGTGATGGCTAAAAGTGTAAGCAAACATTTTTTTATTCTTAATGCCCATTTCTTAAATCTGAAAAATATACTAGCTTTTCAACTTTAGGCAAATTAATGTTTAAATTATATTTTACTACACATTTTTGGAAGACGTGACAACTGATGTGTTGTGCTCCCTAAGTAGTTACCTAAAGCACACAAAGAGAGTGACTACCTCACTTATATTTGTACTATTTTTCAATCTCCATAAAATATAGCATACAATATGCTCGTCGGTCAAAGAGGTACTGGTCATATTGGACCTAAAATAATACCTCCTTGAAATGTCGTCTTGGACTACGTACGATGCAGTAGTTTCTCGGCAAAATCACCAAATTATGCATTCATTTTCAGTTAAGTTTTTTCTTGTTCTTTTCTTTCAAAAATATCTCGATTGAATTATTGAAATGATAATGGTGACTTTTGAGATTTGCCAAATTTTCCACCATTGAAAATATTGATGATAATATTCTATCAATATAGTAATATATACTATCTATAGTATATATAGTCGGAGGTACTATATAGATAGTATAGGCTTATAAATAAGTAGGCGGGTCGCTAGGTATACGCATATACTCGCATGGATAATATATAATAATCAGCGAGAGGGCGTACACTGCGTTATCCCAATGAGTTACATGCTACTAAGGTCGAGTTAATATATATAACATCCTAATGTCTGAGCTATATTTGTGAAGCAGTCTGTAGGCGCTAGTAGGATTATGACTTAATAAGTATAGAATAGGATAACATTCACTAAAAAATAGTACCTATGCATTAGTTAGTTATATAATTAAGTATATATATATATCTGAGTATATAAGTAATATAATATATCATATATATTTATATATATATCATATAAATTATATATAATATTATACGTATCAACTTTTAAAAGTTATTGAGTTAACTTTGTCATTTACAGTAGATATATGGTACATTCTAAACTATATGGTTAACCTTAAATATTAAATGTTTTTAACATTCGTTTTCATTTCTCCTTGAATGCCACACTATTTCAATTGTCTATGTATTGTCTTGATCAATCATAATAACTATAATAATAACTATCATAACACAACCTAAAAAATAAAATTTTTGGCATTTTTGAATGGCTGTACTTTCTTAAAATCATCAGCAAATACCAAAGGTCAATGATTGCATGGTGAATGAACATTATGGTAGTAGTATAATGGATGTGGATGAAAATTTCAGAGGAAAGGCGTGATTGGAAAGGAGTCTCAAAATTACCGGAGTATCCGAGAAAAATTGGATTTTTGGGACACCTGTAATTTTTTGTTTAAAATATTTTCCAAACTTCAAATAAGATTAAAGTTAAACCCTACTTTAGTAGTGTATCCATCGCACACAAAATTTCTAATCGTTAAAATTATTTCCTTCTTTTAATAAAATCAACCCACACGAAAGGCATGTTTGGAAAAAGTGTTCTTTTGACTGATTTTTAATACAAGAGAGAGCGAGCGATGGCGAACCTTTTTTTCGGAGTTCATTTTTGACATGGTGTATAGATATATTTTCCACTCAGAAAAAAACTAGAATGGCGCAAAGATTACCGTTAAGAGCATTCCCATGTAACAGAAAATCAATTCTCTATCGAGATTGGAGTATGAAAGATACTTACTCCAATATGGATGATATGACTTTTAAATAGTGTTAGCGATCTGAACCAAAATCTAACTTAAGTGCTATAATTGTATGCCTCCACCTGTCAAGACATTTTTGGCTCACGCGGGCTGGTTACAACCAGAGTAAATACTACAAACTAGAGGAATGGTGGTGTTTGAACTGTTCGCAAGGGGATACCATTAAACGCTATGCAAAATATAAGAGTTTTCAAAAATTATCGAGCGGCCATCAGCGGTACGGAAAAAATGGATAGACCCCTTACTCTCTTTGGTACTTCCTTCCAGAATAGCTTCCTATTTCTTAAACAAACAAGGCGGGATTTCACAATATCCTGGGCATATTATGGATTTACCAGTACATAGTGATGATATATATTTGAGAGCAGCACTCGCCGAATGCACACTAATTTGAAGATAATTCATACTTACTAGCAATTTTTAGTAGGGTTGGGATTATCCATACACTATCATTATAATCGTGTTTTGCTCATTTGGGTTCAAAACAAAATAACTATTTTGAGTTTTCAATCAGAAATCTTTCAGCCTAATATCGACGATGTACTTGAAGTCATAACATTATACTCAGTCTTCCTCGTGAAGGTGAACCGGAAATTGTGAAATTAGCAAACTTATTACTGGATTTTCGAACAGATATCATAACACGTACCATTTTAAAATTTCTTTTAAAAAAATTCATTTACTTTTATGCAAAGCAAACAAAGGCCAGATTCCTTATTTAAATTTGAGGCTATAATCTTTTATCTTATAGACTCCACAGTATATATATCATATATATATATATATATCATAATATTATAAATAATATAATATTAGTTTAAAAAATTAAAATCCTTATATAAATTTATATAATAATATTATATATAATATAAGCATATAATATATATTATATATATATAATTATAGTATCATTATATATATAATTATAATATATATCTATATATGAGTATTATATATATATATATATACTATTAACATAAAAGTTTTGCTAGAATCGCACCTTTATGAGCAAATCGGCTATTTGTTTAGATTTTTTCCTGCTTTGGTGTTTTTGATTTATAGTTTTAGATTGCTGAGTGACTCTGAACCAGAGTAATTCAGTTTGCAGTAAAAGGAATTAAAGTTGTTGCATTATATTACTAAATAAATAGAAGTCAAATTACAGATTATTGATTATATTATATATAATATTCATATATATATGGATATATATATATATTATATGATATTTATATATATATATAATATATAATATATATATATATATATATATGATATATCTATATATTAATTATATATATATATAATATATTATATATATAATATATAAATATAGTATATATATATATATATATATATATATAATATATATTAAGTATATATATATTTATAAGGTGAAACAGCCGACAACCCTAGCCCCTAGCTCCAGAATTAAGTCAAATCGTCAATGTTTGTGAAGGAAAGAAACAAAAAAAGACAAAAAAATCATTTTGTGCGAGAATGTCCCTCTTCAGTTGATTTTTTTCCTTCTTCTGCTCGTATTCTCTGTTTCCCCTCTGGCTATATTGGTCTTAACCACTGTTGGAACATTGCCATCAAATAAAGATAGAACCACAGTTTTGGGAACTAGCAGTACTAGAGATGGTCGTGGAAATTTTTTCTTGCATGCGCAGCAGCTCTTACTAATTTTCTGGCATCACCTTATCCTGATTAAATTATCGGTTGACGCCTATGAAACAGAAAATTATGATAAGGTGCCTTCAATTGCTTCTGATTACAAAAAATCGAGCTCTGACGTGAAGACTCGAGCAAGAAAAATGCATATTCTTCTTAAGGTCGTCCCCTATTAGATAACTGACTTGATCTGAAACAGCATATGCATGAACTGCATAAATTGCCTTTTGTCATCCACTAGCATAAAACTTACAGCTCTTTTATGACGAAGGCATATCCCAATTCTTCGGGAGTTACGCCAAGAAAGATCATCGTAACATCCAACATGTTCGGTAATCAGTTCTCGCCTGTGTTTCTGCCACAGAAATGGTGGTGTTCAAAGACAACGCAAGAATGGGTTAGAGCTGAGATCCATTCAGTGCAACTCATTGGCTACCAGTTGATGTAACCGTTCTTGTTTCAGAGTTTCGTCCAGGTTTCTCTAAATCTTTTGGAAAGTACCATGTCTGGATCAGAGGCTGCACCCATCAGTGAGGTCGAAGAGAGATGCTTGCTCAACAACCTAACTCAAAAATTCGGTGACGGCAATTTTGGAGAAATTGCAACAGGTCACGATTGGAACAATTTTGCTTGATTGATAGCACCATTACTCGACCTACTGTGCCTGTGCCAGTTTCCGTATCACAGGCAAAGTTCCTGAATTTGTCGGTTAATAACTCCAAACTTCTCCCACTGTTTGTAGAACAAGCCATGGCTTGCTATTCTCTTAAGAATAAGAAACTTATGACTCCCAACAATTGCTCCATGCCTTGAAAAGTCTCCTATTATTGTCAAGTCTATCAAGAACATTTTCACACTGTAAGTGCTGGGAGGCACGTTTCCATCCAGTTGCACACCAATTCGTTTTGGCAGTGTTAAGGTTACAATTTGTGGCTGAAATGTTCTGTCGGGTCTCGCCTTCTCAAAATCTTTTTTCTAAGGGATTGAAAAGAAGTGGCTGATTGATTTTACCCAGTTCAGTTATCACGCCCAACGAAGCTTGCTGCAGCAACCTTAATATGAACCCCATTTCTATCAGTTTGGATTTTGCACCTATCAAAACTTCAGCGAAGGACGGGGAGCTAAAAAACTGCCTATGTAACCTCGAGTTGCTGGAATGTTTTGCTGCCGCTTGCTGCCTGATATTGTGAACCGAGATGACAGGGAATGTTCAATCTGCCGTCCCACCATCACTGGCTTGGGCTACTTAAAAAAGAAATCAGTTTTTTGAAGTAACAAACCGGATCGCAAAATGTCAAATTGTTTGGTCAATTCTTAATTACATCCTTATTTTTTTAAAACTTCTCAATTAGAGAGGATGAGCTTGAAAGTTAACATTGCTTTATTTTTATCTTCACAGAGACTGCAAAGTAGTTCGAGGGTCTTCCTTTTTTGGAACTGAAATTTACCAAAGTTATTCGCTCTCATTTCATCTGTCCCAAAACATTCTGAATGAGAGTGTCAAAGGACCTCGGTCCATAATTTCCCAAAAAAAGATCTCTTCTTTCTTTTTCCTTTTCAGTTCTAGTCAAATTTTTCTGTAAACACTTTCCATTCATCATATAGTTTGAGTACAATACTCCAAAAATGGAAAAAAAAGAAAAAAACCTTCTTGGAATCACCAATTCATGCAATTTTCCTGGTCTTTTATATTTACCAACTTTCGCCTGTAGAAAAAAAAAGAATTTAGAGCACGGCCGGTTCGAAGGTAGTCTGTCTCCGACGATTTGATTGGAAATAATTGGGTAAGTTGAAACTAATTGGATTTATAAAAATCTTTTCTTAACTTGCGTGACGAACTACCTGAAGAGGTTGATGCCATTTCACAAGTCTAGGAAGAACACATCGCAAAAGTCACTTTACACCAGCCAGCACAAACAGTTCTGAAACCATAATTGAAAGACAACATCAAAGACAATATTATATCTGTAATGATGAATTATGCAAGCGATACAATCTGTATATGGAAGAGGTTATAAAAAAAAGTATATAATAAAATTAATAATAATAATAATAATAATAATAATAATAATAATAATAATAATAATAATATAATAATAATATAATAATAATCATAATCATAACTCATAATCTATTTATTAGGCATGAATCAGTAATCATAAATCATAATATAAAAAAAAAATAATAATAATAATAATAAATATAATAATAATAATAATAATAATATATAGTAAAAATAATAATAATAGCTATAAGTCCTATAATGAATAATTAATAATAATATAAGCTTCAATCTAATAATATTACTATATGAAATACAGAATTCACACGAAAGAAAATTAAGGATAGCAAATCAACATGCTATGGAAAAAAGTCGCATGCTAATAAATAAAATGAAAGATCTCACTATAATTTCCGATTACTATTGCTTACAGTGATTGCAAATAAAATAACTAAAAACAAAATATTTTTATCTGAAAAAAATGACTTTCCGGGGCAAAATTTCAAAATTTCACGGTCGATGAGGGTCGCCTCGCAGTTATCCGACTGAGCTAAATTTTCGCACAGATGGTTTTTTTTATGTTTTTTATTTTTTTATTTTATTGAAACAAGTAGGGGTTTGGAAGTTTTCGAAAGTTTAAAAATAAGGGTCACCCAAACAAGTACAGGGTGACTCCCCCCTAAAAAAAAGGACCCCAACTTTTGATAGACTTCATTTCTTAATTTTTTGTCGCAATTAAATGAAACTTCAGTCATAACTAGTTTATTGTGTTAGAACATCATATTAAAACATGATAGTCTTTGGCCTTTTCTTCTTCATTCTACAACATCTGTTCGAGATGACCTCCAGTTAGCTCCGTGCATTTTTAGAGGCGCAGCTCAAAGTTGTCCAAGACGTCCTTACAATCAGACCGAGGAATTGCTCTTATCTCCTCCCTGATGATTTCCTTAAGTTCAGTGATGGTTCTGGGTCTCCCTGCGTACATCCGGTCCCTGAGATAGCCCCAACAGGAAGGAAATCTGGGCGGGCTGAGGATCTGGCTAGATGAGGTGCCCCAGCGTCAAAATCAGTTCATAGACTGATCACACGGTCCAAGTTCTCATTCAGCTAATCTCTGGAAGTTTGAGGTGTGAGAGCTTGCTCCATCTTGCTTGAACATGAACTTTCTCATAAGCGACGGATCAGAGGGTTATGTAGCTCAGCTCTTGGAAGAGTTTTCAAGGGACCTCAACATACTCCTTTGGTGACTGAAACTTGTCGCGCCAGATGTCCTCGAAGAAGAACTTGGTGGGATGATTGCCTCTGCGCAATTTGCAGCCAGACTGTGAACTTAGAGAGTGAGGGACCTTGGTGGTACGTCTATTGGGTTTGGAGGTTTCCAGAAGACAGTTGTCTCTTGAATTCATCTGGTCCGTAAGACTGAAGGCGGAGCTTCATCTGAGGGTCCAAATTAGGTTAAGAAAATCTAGGGTTTCCTTGGTCTTCTCCAGTAACTTGACTGCTTTGGTTCCTTTGCGGTTTGGTGCTAAATTGCAAGGGTCTACTTCATATGTATTCTGTATGGGTAAGCGTTATATAGTTAACTAGTACTCTCCTGCAAGTCTTACGCGGATATGCCGAGGGAATACTTTGTTGTGCGTACAGAGGCGTCTCGCTTTTGCTCAACTGCACTCTCTCACGCTCTCGACCAGGACTCTGCTGTACGCTTCCCTTGGGACTTTCTGAGTGCTTGGACGGTTTTTACTTTGCTGTATGAGGTTTCTACACGGTCCATATACTTGCTTAGTGTCACCCAGTTCTGAAATTCTGCTTTTGCTTTTTTGGGAGGGGGGCCTTCTCACAATTTCAAACTGATGCATGAACGCACCTGTCTTGTAGTCAATGTTTGACACAGTATATTCTTTGCTCGAGCTACCATGAGGGTCTAGTTGGTTCCAGGAGTGCTTTCTGCACTATTTCTTGCAAAATAAGGGTGACTGTACTGATGAGTGTTAGGAGTATGATGAAGAAGGGGCGCACCCCCGGATTCCTCGGGTTTTTATTTTCACCATATATATATATATATATATATATATATAAAATTATAATTAAATTTATCCTCATAACCGAGCTGTATTACCGGATTAGCGATATAGTAATACTCGATATATTATATCTAATGATAACTAGTAATATTATAAGTATTATTCTATAAGTATTATAAGTAAAAAAAGTTACGTTACTTATAATATATCAAAATTATATAAATATATATTTAATCTATATTATATTGTTATATATATATATATATATATATATTAATTGGCTATAGGTAACTGATTATATATAATTATTGTTCATTTGTTTCTTTTATAACAGTGAATTCAATCCTCACAATATTAACGAGGATTCTTGGAAATTTTAGTTATTGTACTTCTTCGTTATATACATTATTATTCTTATAATATATAATTATACTAATATATATATATATATACTCTATATATTGATATATAGTAATATATATTATATATATAATAGATATATATATATATATATATATATATATATGATATATATATATATATATTTACAAGAAGAACATCAGAGTTTTGATAGATAATAAATGAATAAATAGCTTTCTTTAGTAAGAAGTTTCAACTGAGAAATCAATCCTCTCTATCTATCTATGCGTGTCTATCTAGTCTATCGTATCTATCTATCTATCTTCTACTATTATCTATCTACTATCTATCTATCTATCGTATCTATGCTATCTATCTATCATCTATCTATCTATCTATCTATCTATCTATCATATCTATCTATCTATCTATTATCTACTATCTAACTACTATCTATCTATCTATCTATCATCTTGAATCGAGCTTCCTCCTTTAAAGAAAGTGCAAAATATCCCATTATTGATCCATTTTGTCACTATTGAACGATCGAGTTACGTAGAGCTTTTTTTTCTTTTTTGATTAGGAGTTCGAGACATGCTTCCGATCTCCTGTAAATTAAGATAGTATAAGGGATAACACCTATCAGATATATGAATAAGTGAAATGGAAGTAGGAAGTATGCAGATTTTATGTGAATGAGCAGATTCTATCAAACACACAAGCAATAACTATAATACTTATATATGAATATTTAATAATATATAGGATATACATTATATAACTAATATTATATATAGTATATATATATATATATTAACTAAGATACTCATAGAATTTTAGTTATGATATAAATATATATATAGTGGTGAATAATTAAATAATATTATACATATACTATATATCATGAGTCGACTCTTTGCACTATCGTGTTTACCTGACTCGGGCGTGCGCAACCAGTCCATATATAGAAAACAAGAGTGTGTTTTTGCTCCACTGCATATTTCATAATAATGTTGACGATTAATACTTATCTGTTTTTGGAAGTTTGGTCTCCAAATATATGACATTACTCCTCATCGTTATCATAATAAATATAAAAGATTATGCAAAATTTGAACCCGAATAAACGGGCTAAGAACCTCTATGACTACTATTAACTAACGATCTTCTCTAACACATTAAAATAGCCCGACTAATTGACGGTGCCCAAAGCCATTGACGGATATCATCATCTGTCGAATTCATTGCAGTTAAAAAAAATTTTTATAAATATATGTTTTATACAATCGTAGTATATTCCAGTACTTATACCATAATAAATCAATATTTTATAACAAAAACATATTAATAAAACATATATAATAATACAAATATCATTAAAATACCATTAAAAAAATTATTAGAAAAAAGGCTGCATCAATAAAAGTTATAAAAGTTAATGCGTGAATTCAATCAATAGAAAACGGTTAAAAAAATGATTTAATCAACCAAAATAATGTCTTATATATACTATATTTAATACTATATATATATATACTCACTATTATATATATTACTATTATATATTCATATATATATATATTATCTACTATATCATATATAGAGAGAGAGAGAGAGATGAGGGAGAGGCGACGAGTAGAGCACCGAGTAGTAAAAGGATTACTGGAGTCCCCACTGATCTCTTATATATATACTATAGATATATACTATTATTACTATATATATATATAGTATATATTATATATAATATATATATATTATATATTTATATATATAATATATTATATTATATATATATATATATATCCAATGATGGGTGATTGACTCTAAATTGATGAAAATAGGAAGTTTAAATGGTATTAACAGAAGAGGAGGGAACCCAGCAAGTTAAGGAAGAAGAATTCATTTTCACCCATATATTTTCATTGAATAAAAATAAAAAAAAATTAAATAACGCTAAAATTTCCAATTAAATATTTTATAAATTTATTTTTTCAGTAAATTTAAAAACTAATCCATTTTTGATTTCCCTCCTTCTTTGATTTTTCTTCATTTCTCATAATTTTCTGTTAACATTAACTAAAACTTCTATTTATTACAATTTATTTATATAGTATTTTTTTTCCTGTTCAGATTAGTTGACTTGATGACATTATCGGAGATTGCTTAATGGTTTCTTTTATTTGTTTTATTTTTAGAAAGATTTTGGATGAAGATGTAGAGCTGAAATCTTTACTAAGCAGCACATCAGAGGAAGAGGAGCCGACAAGAAGAAATGGAAATGGAGAATAATTTTCCAGACACAGGGAAGTAGGGCCAGAAATAAAGAAGAGGAAGTATTCTTGAGGATGTGAAGAGATTGTTATTGAAAAATTGTCTTTATTGTTATATAGGTGTAGTATTTCTGATAGAGACGTAGTTCGAATATTGTCAGCTATTGAAGAGGCGTTAGGTCATGAACCATTGAATTTAATTTTAAAGTAGAAGTGTAATACGACTCCGCAGAGAGCAAATCCGAAATCGAAGATATCAAAAATAGGTTCTAGAATTCCGATTGAGAGGATGCTGTTTGAGAAATTCCTTAAAGATATTTTGAGTTTTGATTAGTTGTGGGGGTAAAGAAAGTTGATAGGAGTTCCACAGTTGAAAATAGTATGGGAATACTCAGTACAAAAGCTGTATTTTTAATTCTAAAGTAGAAAATCCAGGCAATGAGCTTTGGTATCTAACTTCAGTAAATACTGGTCGTATCAGGGGGCCTGCCTTTTGCTAGAGCAATCATTAGAGAAAAATCTTCTGTATATCACGTCACGCACTATATTTTGTTATTCTAAAATCAGTTTTTTGATTGTAATAATGAACACAACAATTAATCAAATAGGATTTGATAAGTTTTAAAAAAAATTTCTGACTACATTATCAAGTTTAGATTTAGTTGAAAGATGAAAAAAAATTAAATATAACATATGTACCTTCGTACAAATATCAAAAGCTTCTTATCGAAGCAATTAAAAATCCAACAGCCGCCTAGATGATTAAAGAATTTATTCCAACTTGTCCTAATTTTTTTATGATGTCTTCCTCTAAAACACAACACAACCACACACCACACATTATAAATATATAACTATATATATATAATATATATATATATATATATATTATATATATATATATATATATAATATATATAATATATATTATATAATATATAATAATATATAAATATAATAGTATGGTAGTATGGTGCTTATTCATCATGCAGATGGACAGCAAAGTCAATTATTCCTTTCAAAAATATCTTTCAGGGATCAATTTTCCATTAACGATTTAGAATAAAAAGTATTGTAGACATTTGTTTTATTTATTAATAATATTTATGTAATTCGTTGTTCAACGCCCCCAAACACACTTTAGCCCCCAACAAAAAATCTACAATTATTAAAATCGTTTGTTAATTAAAATAAATTTGATAAGAGCTTGCAGACAAGGAACTGTCCGTTAAAAATGATACACGCATTTATGATACTAGACTCTGAGCAAGTGTCATTTTCATTTTTCGATAGTGATTTTGGAAAAAAATGTCTTAAAAGCCTCAAATTAAATGAGATGAAACAATAAATGATATGATGTATGATGATGATGAAATAGGGAGGAACTAACACTCCAGCTTATACAAGTGGATAATTTATTGGACGAGAGAGTTGAATTTTTTTTTTCTCCTCGAACTCTAATTTTTAAAGCAGATTTGAAATGATACAGAATTTTTAACTATGACCTCTGATGTTGGCGTGAAAAATCAAACATTATTTAAAGCTAAGAAAATAGTAAACCGTTTTAAGGTTGTCAGTGACACGAGCTGAAATCCTAGAACATCAATCCTGTTTGATGAAAGGCCGAAGCAACCAAACGGCGAGTTCTTGTTAATAGCTTTATCTGAATGTAAGGAAGATATTCCTGTAATCCTCAAAAACCTTCCTTAACTTAAGCTTTTAACATTTACTTGGCGGCGGGTCAACTCTACCATTATTTAAAAACATAGTAAGAACATCATTAGGAAGCTAATTTTATCTTAAAATCTTTTAATACTGAATGAAAATAACACAATTTAATCCGAAAGACATATCTAAGATACGTCGATAACACTTTTGTCATATTGAAAATTCAAATCACTTAAAAATTTCATAGAGAGACTTAAACAACTGTCCGTCCTAAACTTCACTTATGCAAAGATGTTAAAGATTAAAAAATTGCGCATTTCTTAGAATGCCTTATTTTGTTTTAAAAAAGGTATGAATTTGAAAAAAGAAGTAAAATCGTTAAATAATAAAGATAAAGGTTTATACACAAATAATGATTCTAATATTCCCTGAAAGTTTATATCTTTCGGGTATATTAAAACCCTAATTCACAGGGCTTATAAAAGAACTTCAACGTGGGAACTCTTTAACAAAGAGGTGATAAGAATAACAAAAACTTAAATTAATTTACCTGCTACCCTCAAATGAAAATAGAAAAGGTAGTAGTGGTACAATTCGCAAAAGAGACATGACACAAATAAAATTCACAGCCGACATTGAAAGCAAAGCATAACTTTATTTTAAATCTTTAAATTGTAAAACTCGATAGAGAAGATGCGAAAATTAAACATAATTGTCAAGCAACATATGTTAAGTCAGAGAAAAGTGTAAAATGTTAGAACTACTACTACCACCGAGACGAGTGTCCTCATATTCTAGTACCCCGTGGTCATTGTTCGGAAAGACTACAGAATAGTTGTGTATCAATTTAATGCAAAGACAGTACGGAATTTAATTCCTCTAGTGGGATACACAACTAACACTTCTAAGAACCCGAATTATGTCACTACAGGTATAAACCAGTAATAATATTGGGAGCATTAACACGACGGATCACAAATCCCTTCCTACAGTTGAATTTGGTATAGCAGAATCTCTTTGTATTAAAAAACTTAAGCCAGACATAAATGTGCAATTAATGAAAGGAATGAATGCTTGAATGTTTTTTGAATATTTTAGTGTTTTTGCAGGTACACCTATTTGTATTGTATCCATGATAATTAGATGTATTGCGATAAAATGTAAGGCTTTTTGATATTTCAATCAAAATTACTTTTTTAAACTTCACAAATAATATGCAAATAATTTTAGATTTTTATACTTTGATTGGAAATTTATTTTTGTAAGCTGCCTTATAAATAAGAGTTAGTTAACCGTGATCAATGTTGATTTTTTTTAGCCGAAATATTGGTTAATATTAAAAGCTTTAACTTCTTTTTAGTTCTAAAATAGTCCTTAATTATATTTCGTAATATTGAAAAAAAAGATTATTTAAGAAGAAAGAAGAATGTAAAAAAAAAAAAAAAAACTAAAAAAAAAAAAAACATATAAAAAAAAATATATATATTATATATATATAGATATATATATATAATATATATATAATATATATATATATATATATTAATAATTTATATATATAATATAATATTATATAATTATAATTACTTGGTGCGGGGGTTCCTCCGACCATCCCTCCGGGGTATGATAACGTCCCCCCTCCTGTCACCCCGCTGCTCGAAGGCCCCCCCGTAAAAAACTTAAAAAATTTTCGCAAAAAAAAACATCGATGAAAAAATTTAGGGGGCTCGAGTTGACGGGGGACAGAGGGGGACGTTCATCCCCGAGGGGATGTCGGAGGACCCCGCGACACCAAAGACCAAAGAGCGGGGGTCCGGAGAGCATCCCCGGAGGGGGGGATTTAGTTCCCCCCCCGTCTC
The DNA here is from genome assembly GCA_015478945.1 of Trachelipus rathkii. Taxonomy (NCBI): domain Eukaryota; kingdom Metazoa; phylum Arthropoda; class Malacostraca; order Isopoda; family Trachelipodidae; genus Trachelipus; species Trachelipus rathkii. The sequence continues at coordinate 18,806 of JABUQX010095640.1, forward strand.
CACCGGATGGCGAGAACCTACTCCCTGCCATCTTGCGGGTTACCCTAGGGTAATTCCTTTAAGTTAAAAAAAAAAAAATTTTTACTGTAAAATAAAAAAACAAAAAAAAAAAAGTTAAATCCCATCCCTAGCCATAGAATTTTCGGCTGATTCCCAAATAGATAATTTGTTTTACTGTAGGACCTGCCGTTCTCTAGCTACAAACTGTGAGCATTAAAAAAATCTGCCCCATCTAAATATATAATTATATATATATTATATATATATATATAAATATATAGTATATAAATATATATATAGTATATCATATATATATATAATAATATATATATGTATATATTATAATTATAATATAATAAATATAATATATATAATATATATATATATATATATAAATATATATATATATATATTATATATATATATATAATATATAAATATACTGAATATATATATATATAGTAATATTTATATATATATATATATATATTATATATATATAATATATATATAATACAACCAATAACGATAATAAATTATAATATATTACGTTGAATAAACTAAAAAATTAAAATAAAATGAAATTGAAAATAAAATCATTTGAAGCACAAAAAATAAAAAAGGTAATTTTCTTTTTATAGCAAATCGAATTTTAATTTTAATTGCTATAAAAATTATCACCAACTTTCAATACTTATTACTGGTTATCATTTATTTGTTACAGTCCTTTATAATTATATATATATATATATGAATATATTATAATTATTATATATATATATCATAATATATATTAATAATTATTATATATTATATTTATATATAATATATAATAATACTATTATATATTATATATAATATATATATATATATATAAAAAGAAATTGCTATCAATGTATTTCTTGTTATTACATTTTGTTTATTTTTAATATTATTTCATCATTGTTTAACAATTTTATTTTCTATTTTTATTATTTGATGCAATGAGATTAGAGAAGTGACGCTACATCATATTACTATATTTTAATTTAATTTTAACGAAGAATAAAAATAAATTATTGAAATGAGATTTTTAAAATAATTGAATTAATAATTATTGATTTAAATACATAATAATAATAATAAATAATAAATAATAATATATAATAATAATAATAATAATAATAATAATAATAATAATAATAAATAATAATAAAAATAAATAATAAATAAATTCAATTAAAATGACTTAATAAATAATATTAGATAAATATAATAATAATAATAATAAAATTATAATACTGAAATAATAATTAATAATAATAATAATAATCTATAAAGTAATAATAAATAATAATAATAATAATAATAATAATAATAATAATAATAATAATAATAATAATAATAATAATAATAATAATAATAATAATAATAATAATAAAATAATAATAGCCAATCAATAATAATAATATATAATAATTGAATAATCAATATATAAATAATATAGCAATTCAATTAATAATAATAATAATAATAATAATGAATAAAAATAATAATAATAATAATTAATAAATATAAATATATAATAATAATAAAAAATAATAATAATAAAAAAAATTGGAATTAAAAAAAAAAAATGACAAACCTAATAAAATAATTAAAATTTTTCTTTAATTATTAAATAAAAATTACTTAATCCTAATAAGTAACAATCTCATAAAAGTTACTTTTGTTAAAAAAAAAAGGGCGATTATGTATGTGTATTTTGTGCAGAAATCCACATTAAAATTAAGTAAGACATCTAAATATAAAAATAAAGTTCGATTTCAACTCCCAAATAAAAGTAAACCTTACATTTTTTTCCTAACTAATATTTTACAACCCTAACTAATTTTCAATAGCAATACTAATATTTTATATAACACAGAAAAAAAAATTATATCAAAACACGGTAACAATAATAAAAATTAATAACACGGCAATGATTAATTTGTCATTACGCTATTAATTTAGTTTAAACTGCTATTATTCTTAAAGAGCTCATATAGTTCCCAATCTCTATTTAATTTACACGCTAATCTTTAACGAACCATGAATTTAAAACAGAATAAAATAACTCAAATAGGAAAGAACTTCAATGTTGCCCTTTTGAAAACTATTGATACGCGGCGTATTAATTTAATTTTCAATCAGATTACTTCCAATATAATATAGTTTATATCGCATTTGATACAGTTACATCGAAACGCAAGCCTATAACTTCGTATTCAAGCAAAATTTTAAATTCAAAATTCCTTAATTAAAATTGTTACCCATAAGAATTTTTATTTATTTTCCTTTTAAATATTTTTTTCCGATTTTTTTTTAATTTAATGGTATGGAAAATAAAGAATAAAAGTGGTATTTATTTAATACCTCAATATTAATTTATTAATTTTAAATTAGCTTTATTTATAAAAGTAATTTTATTGCTGCCAAAATAAAAACTAACATTGTGCAATTGTGTGTTTAGTATGGTAATACTTCTGTGTGATACGTAACGCAAGTCGTTTATAAAGTATCATATATATATATATATATTATAATATATATATATATTATATATATTACTATATAATAATATATATAATATATATATATATAAGATATATATTATATATAATATAAGATATATATATATATATTATAATATATATATAATATAATATATATATATACATAGATTTACTTTGTTATGAAGTTAAATATAACATGTAACATTTACTTGGCGGAAGAAAGACAGTTGACAAGAAATAAAAATATATATTTGGTGAGGTAAAAAATTATATATTGAGCTTTCAATCAAATGATGTAAAATATACCTATGAAGAGGACGCGGGTGGAGAAAATTTTACGTCACAACTGATTATACGGAATGATTTTTTGTGACCTCGGATAACATCTCTGCTTAAGGGGTTAAACATAGTACGGTGAAAAACACCCCTTGCTACATGTTGCCCTAAAAAATGACAAGCTTTCTATTCCCTGAAAAATGTCGTGTGGTTGCGTTCGTGCAAGTTCATGCCCCCTCACAGGCCCCAAGGATTTTGATGAGAAAAGAATCGGAAATGTTTAAAAATCAAAAAAAGGAAAAATGTCAAAAAGGCATATCATATCCCAATGGTCTCCTAAGGTCCCAAAATGTTCCTTATTAAAAAATTAATGTGATTCCACAAAAAAGTGATTGCGTAAAACAGAATGAATAAACTATGCCCATTCTCTAAAAAACAAAAATACTTTAAATGGCCGGTTGAAATTGAAACTGCTGATTATACTGTACACCACACACTTTTATAAATATACTATAAAATATATATTATATATAATTAAATATAAATATATATATATATATATAGATTATATATAATATAACATATATATATAACTTATATATTAGTGAACAAAATATGTTATCAAAATAATATTTAAAAGTGTTTAAAAAATTGGATTATGGCATAACTTTTATAATATTTCATTAACGTAATATTTTCTAATCTCTAATTTTTCTCCATATTCTGCACCTGTAGCTACAACAAATTATATATATAAGATATATATATATATAAATATATATAGATATATATAATATATTAATATATATTAATATATATATTATATAATATATATATATATATTATAAAAACTTGTTAAACTTCTACCGTCTTGCAACGAAAAGTATCATATATATATATATAATATATATATAATATTATATATAATATACTATATAATATATAAATAATATAATATATATATATTATATGATATATTATATATATAATATATATGCATTGATTCTAATAAAGGAAATAATAAAAATCCCATAAAACAATAGTGTAAACTAAAAACGAATTAAGAAAAGAACAACAGGAATTCATGCAAAAGGTAAGACCGGGAAAATGAAAAGAAAGGAAAGAAATCGTAAACATGAAAGAATGCGGAGATGAAAGTATAATAAAGATAACTAAACCAAACTACTCCACTTCATAATTAGTGATCCCGGAAAGAACAACACAGTTTAAAAGATGCCATCAGGCAACCAACAGCAATAACGAAATATCAAGCACCAAATGCCAGAACCGATGAAGACCGAACTTCAATGACACTCTAATACTTCGGGCCTAACCAGCCTCAGTTAACGTAAACTATTTCATCAACATTAAACACAAAGTTCAAGATAAGATAACGAAAATTCAAAGCAACCATGCAGAACAAGTATTTAGACGTGAACACAAAGCGTCACACCGTTAATCCTGGCCTACTAGGCTCAAGTTTACGTACATTTCATCGTCTTTAATACCGAATTTATAAACGACTAGCGATACCTAGCAAACAAAGTATCTAACCAGTTAATCCGACAGACTATAGTATCAGAGCAGTTAGATTGCAGGTCTACCAGCCTTAATTTAATGTGGGCTATTTCCGTCAACACACTGATAAACCAGCTACTCTCACCATAATGGAAGGACTGCGCAGATTTCATTCTTCAGATAAACTTCCACTCTACTATACGTAGATTTCTTTGGTTAAAAATAGAAAAAAGATTCATTCATGTACAGGCAAAAAGTTCAGTACAATTGGAAACCGCATACTAACTGCACTATATTTGGATGGGCTACTGAAGAAATGATTCATTCATCAATATATTAATATATATATATCATTAGCAGTACGTTATACATCAACTGGAGGCGCATAACACTGCTGACATATATACTATATATATAAGTATAATATAATATATATTATATAATATAATATATATATATATATTAAAAATTATATATATATATAATATATAAGTATATATATATATAAATTAATATTGCATATTAATCGCAATTTATTAGATGTTAAATAAGAACATTTAATGGGAAAGGTAAAGAATTTATTGCTATCTCTGGGATTGAATCGCCACATGTGCGAATCGAGGAACAAATATACCGGTGCTTTACCCAACTGAGTCCATCCCCAAACCAAAAAAGTTGGGTTCAAGAAAAGTTTTTAAAGCAACCGAGCTCCTTCAAGGCGACATCCCAGGTTGTCAGCCTGTCCTATCCCTCGTCCTTTATATTGTAGATGTTATGCAGTATTAATCGCATTATATAAGATGTAATAAAGAAAGAACATTTAATGAAAGGCAGTAAATTCTTAACCTTCCCATTAAATGTTCTTCGTTATTTACAATCTTATATAATTGCGATTAATGTAAATTACCATTGAATATACATATATTGATATGATAAATAGTAAGGCTAGTGAGTTTTTGGTTTAGTAAATGCAGCTTATTTACCATGTGTTATGCGCAGAACTTTGTTATTTGTTTGGCAATTTTTCCATAGTAACTGAATGGTTAGGTTTGTTGTAACATTATATTTTTAGCTTATGAAAATGTTCGTTAGTTTTTGATAAGTTCAAAACTTTGTTTATGTTGAAATCTGTTGATAAGCTTTACGAAAAACTATAAAATTGATTTAATAAAAATTATATATGGTCATACAAACAGCTATTTCTTATGTTGTGTTAAATAATATGTTTATGTATGTGATATTTATTTTTATATCAAATTACTTTTAGTATATCTAAGTAATGTTAGTAGATTTGGCAAGTTGACAACTCTTTATGGTTAATAAACTTGTAATGTTAGCATTATTCGTATTCAATATGATGTTAGGTGATGGGTATAGCGATAAATTGGTGCTAAGGTTTTGATTGTAATGTTAGTTACTTTAACGTTGTTAAGAAATTAATTTTGTTATATTTTTTTCAGTTTATATCGTACTTAAGTCTTCTTATATTTCCTAAGATATATTAGGATCGAAAGACAAGAAATTTTTATTAATTTATAATGTTAAAAAATTTGTATAATACTTAATAAAATTAGTAAACAACAGGGGGAATAAATATGATAAGTGTTTATTAAGATTGTTTGAATATCACTATGTTAAGCGATAAATTAATACATTCTATGTTATAGAATGCTAAAAAAAAGTGAGCTAGGTTAGGTGTTGTAAGGTAATGTTAGCTACTTTATCTTTGATAAGCAGGAAACTTTGTTAGCTAACAGTTCATTCGTACTTAAGGTAAGTTAATGTATGCTATGATACGCTATGTTCTTAGTTCAAGTTATTATCTTAGCTTTATTAATGCTAATAAAATGCTAATAAATTGTGACAATTATTAATATTTTACGGCAATGCTTCATAACAAAGAACGGTATTTCTATTGTTATGTTATACTAAATTATTGGGCTTAAATGTTGACTTTAGTCTACTGGTCATCTGGATGCACAAGGATGTGTGGATTTAAGGTGGAACTTGGAGCCTATTATAGTTTATTTTCTTTGTGATATTTTTACGTTACAAAATAATAAAAAAGAATAGAAAAGTTTTATAGAAATATAGAATGTTTTAATAAATTTTGTTATGACCATTCTAAGAACTTATTTATATAATATTTATACATAAGCAACTTATTTTATTTTAGTGTTTACAACATGGTGTATCGAATATAATGTAACCAGTAAAGCGGGTGGCGCATGACATGGTGGGAGCAGGTGGGTGTTGTGTTTGGGCTAACTGCCTTACTGTTTTAGGATCAATAAAGTATATAATTTTATATAAAAAAACTTGAAAAAAATTTCGTAACACCATAAAATGTTATTAATAAATTTTTTTTAAATTCAATAAAAATTAGAAATAAAGTTTCCAAGATAAAATTATAATACATAAAATAATTGTCATAAAGGCTGAATAAAAAAAACTATAAATGCAAAAAATAAAAGTTTAAAATAGTAGAAACAAAAACAAATATAAAAAGTAAATTAAACCTATAAAATGATGAAAGCTTGAAGCATAATAAATGTAAATAACTTACACCACGAGCACAAAAAAAAAAAAACAAACATAAACAAAAAAAAAAAAAAAACGCTATGTTAATATTAAATTGTAAAAGGTTTGGCTATAAAGGGAAAAAATATTAAAATATAAATGTTAGCCGCTATATTTAGAAAATGGAACAGAGATGCATGACAGTATAGAAATACAGTCATATGAATCTGTAGGTATCGATTAATTGGCTAGAAAATGTATTAAGAAAGATAGTTAAAGGAGAATAAAGTAAAGTGTCTTTATAATTAATATGCTGTGTATGTGTTTATGCATGTGTACGGTTAATATGTTAAGCTAGATGGGTTGGCTAGTCAAGTTAAAGAATTAGACGATATGTAGAAGCTGTGTTGTATGTGTGAATGTTAGGTAGAATGTTAAACACAGGGTAGGCTTGTTAGCGGTTAGAATACACAAGGTATTAAAATAGGTGAAAAGAAATAATTAGTGATGAATTTGAGTAAAGTGTCTCTATAATTAATAATGATGTTGTTGTGTGTGTTAAGGCAGTATGTTTAATTAGGTTAGGTTTGTTTAGACTGTTACAAAATGTATTAAGAAAGGTGAAAAAAAAGATAGTTAGAGAGTTATAAGGAAAATGGCCATATAATTAATAAGCTAGATGCGTATTAGGTTAGTGTGTTTAACATGCTTAGGACGGATAGGCTATGACAGACTATGTATTACGAAAGGTTGGTGCAAAGAAAGATAGTTAGAGAGTTATAAAGAACGAGGCTATAATAATAAGCTAATTTTGTAAAGATTCACCGATAAATATTGCTCATATAGCAGCCTGATATAGCGAAATCTAAGAAAATTCAGTTATAGACTGAAGTAAACATTAATAATTTCATTTAAAAGTGAGGACCACATTTTTAGCGGTTCGGTCCCATCTCAAATGGGGCCCTTACCATTTCTGATACTTGCCTGGAATCATCCTTCGTCTGCGTTCGTCCTTATTAAATGATATCAAAGCTTCTGTTTGTCTTTTTATTTCTTTTTTTCTTGCTAGACCCCCTCGTCGAGTTGCGAAACACCCCGTAGGACTTTAAACCAATTAAAATCAAGTTACGGAGTTTACAACATATAAAGTATCCTATCACTTCTGGTATATTATATTCGTATTTCAGTTCGGTCTCAGCTCCGACTTCCGGCTAACCTGCTCTGCTCTGGGCTCTGCTCGGTCTGGCTCGGCTCAGTGAGCCGTCTCATTCCGACTCCTTCTTTGGCTCTGATTCCTTTGACGAAGCGTCGACTGCTTATTTTTTGTCTAGCTACTGCCGTAATCAAATAAAATAGCATCCCATTCCCGCGATGTGCAGGGGCGTGCAAACCTCGGCTTGGAGAAGGGCGCACCATAGGTTAGGTAGCAAGTTGAGGGAATACGATGTCTCTAAGACTCCTAAATAGAAGACGAAAAAAATCCTACCCTGTGATTGGTCGATCATTGACGTCATCATCGTATCAAGCAATCACATCCATATATATATAGTATATATATATATATATAATTACAATATATAATATATATATATATATATAATATATAATATATAATATATAAATAAATTTATATAATATATAATATATATATATATATATATATAAAATATATATATATATCTATAATTATATATATATAAATAATATAATAAGTATATATATATATAATATATATATAATATATAATATATATATATAATATAATATATATTATAAATATATATATATCACCAAATCAATTCATTGGCAAAATCCTTTAAATATAAATATTTCAACTTCATAGCTGG
>JABUQX010095640.1:32500-47210 GCA_015478945.1 Trachelipus rathkii
AAGGTACTTCGAATAGCCCGATACGTGGGATGTGAGCGTAGTGTCAACCGGGGTATCCGGTTTTCCCGTTCCTTTAAGTAACAATACAGAGACCCATCCCTATTAGGCTAAACGGAACCTCTGTATGTTAAGGTTTCATACCTTCATCATACAATGACACCTGAAGTACATGCGCTTAATACACTGCGCTATGAGGACACCTACAGTTTTTTATCTTTATTACCGAAATACATTACACATTCTATGACTTTACAGTCATGTTACGTTTTAAATTATTAATTGGCAACTTAAATAAAAATAATAACTGGCAACCCAAATAAAAAAAAAAAATAAATAAAATGGCAACACCGATAAATAAAAATGGTAATGAAAAATACAAATAAATATTTTATTTTAGCAAAATATACATATATTATAAAACAAATAAATATTTTATTTTAACAATATATTATATTTGTACATTACAATGAAATTTTATTTTAGCAATGAAATTAGTGTTCCATCATACCCCTGTGCTACAGTGCGAGCACTACCTAAAACAAGATTCCTCTAATGAGGTGTGGCGAAAAACTTTTATAACCAATTTATTCTTGATTGCATATTTCATATATGGGAATATATTTGCGGGAATGGATCTAGTTGTTCATTATTTACTATGGCTGAGCGGAGTCGTCAAGATATGGATTCTTGTGAAGTGAAGATTTCACCATCTTCTCACTTCATCATTTGCTAAACACTAATGATGTTACGTCCCGTGTCTTTAAATCATGTTTGTGAAAGTATATCGTCGTTTAAGAGCCATCCAATTCACGATCTTGGTCTTCTCAACATCCTTAATCAATCTATCCCAAGTTAATTCTTAGCCATGCCTTGAAATTAATTAATGTTGCTCGGTCCTTGTCAATTGTTTAACCTTTGCTTTCAAGATGAGCAAAACTCGAGTCAATTCTTCTTTATTCGAATGGCGTAGGATTTAGGACCCCGTGCACACGAAACTATCTGCTATCTTCTTCAGGTCCTATCTCGTCAGTCAGGTTTCCTAAAAATTTTCCAGTATCAGGAATATATTGACGCCTTGTACAGGCTTGTGAAAACAACAGCTTGTCGGTATCGCAGTAAAGTACACGTTGACCTAGAGAATCGAGGAGTTTATATAATTCAACCCTCGCATAAGCTGTGGTAAAGGAAGCAACAGCAACATTTGTGGCCTTTGCTGTTTTATTAGTGAAGTCCGTATGTGTGGTGACTTCGACTATATGTTTATAACCCGCTACCATAATGTTTCTCACCTCAAGATCAGCTCTCTTCATTAATTCCCAGACTTGGGCGTAACTCGTGCAGACGATGTCTTCATTCTGGGAATACGTTGAGCTAGTTTTCCCCATAATGAATTAAGGAGCAGCTTGGCTATATATAACAATTCCAGATGCTTTCAATATTGTCTGGTTCAAGGTGGTTACGCCCTCATGTCCTTGAAATCTTGCAGTTGTATTGAAGGAATCTCGCCAAAGCTTTATCGATACACCATCCGGTAACACCCCGGAGGCCTCATCTTCCATTTAAGATTTCCAACGTAATTTGCCGAATGTCATTTGAAGGTGTAAATTTCCATATTTCATGGATCTTTTAATCTCATAGCCTTTCTCTACAGCTAATTCCAGCTCAGGACTTACAGTATACTCCTTTTAGCATGCGCTGGTTTTCGTTGTGCCTGCATTTTCCTTCATAGCCGGAGGCGCTGCCATTTTCTATGCAAGGAGAAAATATTAACGCGATTGACGAGGCGGGCGCCGGGCTGGACAGAGTGTACAGATTCTTAGGAAGGTAATACCGAAAACATACGAGAGTCCGAATAAGTGGAATTCATTTCTTCGACGAACTTTTCTATGGAAGGAAGATCCCTACCTACAAGTTTCGTGGGCGTGCCTGCTGGAAAGGGTTTCGTTTTCTGGACAAAAGGATACAATGATGTGAAATCTAGGTACTTCAATTGAACGCCTTCTGTCGGTGGATAATAGTATACGAAGGGCTCTGTACGCCCCCGTACAAGGCTTCACCTACCTCTAGTTTCGCATTTGCAAGTTCATTACCAATTGATTGCACGTATCTGCCTAACTTCTCAGTTCGTGTTTTCGTCCGTTGTGTTACAACAATGTGACCTCACACGTCCTTTTTCTCATTTTTAAGCCCATTCGCAATTCCATTATTCTAATTACTTCAATAACCTTGCGATTATAAATTCCGCTTCTTTGCTCTCATGGTTGTAACTGTACCATATGAAAGACTGATTTGCCATAGAGTTTTTCTAAGCCCTTCTTGCATGCTTGATGACCATGAAATACACAGCCATGGAAGAGTAAGACAATCTTCTTCATGGCTGTACCAGTTGGAGGAGGTGGTCGTGTGTTATTCAGTTCTATCGTTTGTTCATTAACGTTGAGTTTGACGGGACGCTTAAAGAACTCATTAAGGTCAAAGGGGCACGTAGTCCATTCAGCTGGATTCTATGTAAGCCGTCAGGTTTTAAGGTACCTGTTTTTGATTTAAATTTCGGTCGCCGAACCATTCCTTGCATGTTCGATTCGAATGACCCTTATATCATCTCCATAACGTAAGCCACATTTCACACCATCAATATGAGTAGTTTGATGCATTCAGTACGGTCCTATAGTGGGCCCAAGTATTTGCAAGGGCAGAAAGTGCAATTTATGATATCATGAATGATAATGCCCGCAATGGTAGAACAATCAAGCAGGCAGTCGACTTTATGATCCCTAAGGAAGATTCCCCTGAATTTCTCGAAGGATTGACGTAAGAATATTAACATCTTGTTCACAATAAGAAATACATTCCTTCATAATATCGTAGTCCTTATTGTTAAATGTTTGATACCAACGCTCAAAATCATCCTTTTCACTGTGTTTATGCCCTGTGCATTGAAAAAACTACCTAAATGCATGGGTATTACAGGTGAGCTTTCTAAAGGATTCTTTCCTTACCGTTTTCTTACCCTTGAGAATATAAATTACAAGGGCAAAATTCCGGATAAGGAGACCTTTGAGACACATCGCATGTCCGACAGTGAAAAGGCTGATTTTGATCGTTGGTATCAAACATTTAACAATAAGGACTACGATATCATGAAGGAGTGTATTTCTTATTGTGTTCAAGATGTTAATATTCTACGTCAATCCTTCGAGAAATTCAGGGGAATCTTCCTTAGGGATCATAAAGTCGACTGCCTGCTTGATTGTTCTACCATTGCGGCATTATCATTCATGATATATAAAAATGCACTTTATCCTGCAAATACATTGGCCCCATAAGGAACGTAACTGCATGATTTCAAACTACTCATAATGAATGGTGTGAAATGGCTTTACGTTCATGGAGATGTATAAGGGTCCATCGAATCGAACATGCAAGGAATGGTGGCGGACGCGTAACTTTAAAATCAAAACAGGTGACTAAAACCTGACGGCTGAAACATAGAAATCCCAGCTGAAGACTACGTGCCCTTTGACCTTAATGAGTTCTTAGCGTCCCGTCAACTCAACGTTAATGAACAAACGATAGAACTGAATAACACACGACCACCTCCTCCAACTGGTACAGCCATGAAGAAGATTGTCTTACTCTTCCATGGCTGTGTATTTCATGGTCATCAAGCATGCAAGAAGGGCTTAGAAAAACTCTATGGCAAATCAAGTCTTGATAGGTACAGTACAACCATGAGACAAGAAGCGGATTATAAGTCGCAAGGTTATGAAGTAATTAGAATATGGGAATGCGAATGGGCTAAAATGAAAAAAAGAGTGTGAGGTCACTGTTGTAAACACCAACGACGAAACACGAACTGAGAAGTTAGGCAGATACGTGCAATCAATTGGTAATGAACTTGCAAATGCGAAACTAGAGGTAGGTGAAGCCTTGTACGGGGGGCGTACAGAGCCCTTCGTATACTATTATCCACCGACAGAAGGTCGTGTCAATTGAAGTACCTTCAGATTTCCATCAATGTTATCAATTTTGTCCAGAAAACGAACCCTCCAGCAGGCCACGCCCACGAAACTTGTAAGTAGGGAGTCTTCCTTCCATAGAAAAGTTCGTGCCAAGAAATGAATTCCACTTATTTCGGACTCTCGTATGTTTGTTACCTCCTAAGAATCTGTACACTCCTGTCCTCCCGGCCGTATGACCATCGGTAATATTGTTCTCTTTGTAGAAACATGCAGCGCCCCGGCTAGGAAAGGAAAATGGCAGGCACAACGAAAACCAAGCAGCAAATGCTAACAGGAAGTAATACTGTAGCCTGAGCTGAATTAGCTGTAGAGAAAGGCTATGAGATTAAAAAGATCCATGAAATATGGAAATTTACACCTTCAAATGACATATTCGGCAAATACGTTGAAACATTCTTGAAATGGAAGACTGAGGCCTCGGGGTTACCGGATGGCTGTATCCCGCATAAAGCTTGCGCAAGAATCCCTTCAATACTGCCGAAGATTCAAGGGACATTGAGGGCGTTAACACTGAACCAGACAATATGAAAGCAATCCTGAAATGCGATATATAGCCCAACTGCTTCTTTTTTTCCCTTACGTCATTCATATGGGAAAACTAGCTCAACGTAGTTCCAAGAATGTAGATATCGTATGCACGGAGTACGCTCAGGTCTGGGAATTAATGAAGAGAGCTGATCTTAAGGTTAGAAACATTACGGTAGCAGGTGATAAACATATAGTTGAAGTCACACATACTGACTTCACTAATAAAACAGCAAAGGCCACAAATGTAGCTGTTGCCTCCTTTACCACAGCTTATGCGAGGGTCGAATTATATAAACTCCTCGATTCTCTAGGTCAGCGTGTACTTTACTGCGATACCGACAGCTGTGTTTTCACAGCCCGTAAAGGCGAATATATTCCTGACACTGGAAAATTCTTAGGAAACCTGACTGACGAGATAGGACCTGAAGAAATAGCTGATAGTTTCGTGTGCACGGGTCCTAAATCCTACGCCATTCGAATAAAGAAGAATGACTCGAGTTTTGCTTACATCTTGAAAGCAAAAGGTTTAACATTGAACAAGGACACCGAGCACATAATTAATTTCCAAGGCATGGCTAAGATTAACTTTGATAAGATGATTAAGGATGTTGAGAAGACCAAGAATCGTGATTGGATGGTCTTAAACGACGATAATCACTTCTACAACATGATTAAAGACACGGACGTAACATCATTAGCTGTTACGCAAATGATGAGTGAAGAAGATGGTGAATCTTCACTTCACAAAGATATCCATAATCTAGACGACTCCGCTCAGCCATACGTAAATAATGAAAAACAATACCGGGAAGTGAGGGTTCCTGATATGAAAATGCGGGCCAATAAGATAGGAAATGTCACGCTAATAAATGGTATAAAAAGGTTTCGCCACACCTCAAATAAGAGGAATCTTGTTTTAGGTAGTGCTCGCACTGTAGCACAGGGGTATGATGGAACACTAATTTCATTGCTAAAATAAAATTTCATTGTAATGTACAAATATAATATATTGTTAAAATAAAATATTTATTTGTTTTATAATATATGTATATTTTGCTAAAATAAAATATTTATTTGTATTACTCTTTCATTACCATTTTTATTTATCTGTGTTGCCAGTTATTATTTTATTTAAGTTGCCAATTATTAATTTAAAACGTAACATGACTGTAAAGTCATAGAATGTGTAATGTATTACGATTATAAAGATAGAAAATTGTAGGTGTCCTCATAGCGCAGTGTATTAAGCGCATGTACTTCAGGTGTTATTGTATGATGAAGGTATGAAACCTTAACATACAGAGGTTCACGTTACCAATAGGGATGGGGAGTTCTCTGGTAATTAGTACTTAAAGGACCGGAAAACCGGGATACCCCGGTTGACATACGCTCACATCCACGTTCGGGCTATGAAGATACCTTTTATTTCAGACGGTGGATTTGAGCCAACGGATCAGGAGGGCGGGCGCACGCGGCGGCGGGAAAACGCGACGGGCTGGCGGGGCGGGCTGGCGGGGCGGGCGGGCGGGCGGGCGGGCAGGCGGGCGGGCTGGCGGGCGGGCTGGCGGGTTGCGGTTCGCACCTGCGGGTGCGGAGGATTCGAAACAACAAGGTTAAGACATCACAAAAGGGCTAAGCCCCTAAATGAACATCAAAAATTACCGTGGGCAAAAAATGACCCATGGCCGAAAAAAAATTAGGGAGCGTAAAATAGGGGGGGCAATACGTACGATGGAGGCTTCGCCTCCATCTGGCGCAACCCTTCTTCGAAGGGTTGCTAAAAATTAGGGTTGCCAGAAAATTAGGGTTGCCAAAAAATTAGGGGTGCCAAAAATACCGTGGGCCAAATGACCCATGGAAGATCAAGGGGTTGGTCGAAATATCATGGTCAAGTTTTTCGATGGGTGGATTCTTCGTTGGGTGGGTTTTTCGAGGTGGGTTTTTCGTTGGGTGGGTTTTCCGATGGGTGGGTTTTTAGATGGGTGGGTTTTTGGGGTGGGTTTTTCGTGGTCCGGAATGTTAGTCCTACTACTTATATATATATATGCATTAACCCTTGAAGAATTAATACAGTGGTAATGAAAAGGGGTAATTACTTTTTATTTTTATTTCTAAGACTAATTAAATCAGGTAGTAAATAATTGTATCAATGTTTAAAAGTTAACACAATGGGCCAGTTCACAGTTATTAATAATATTGGTGAAGGTTAACATCATAATTTTTATAATCAAAACACAATTTTCCGGCCTTTTAATAAGCCGACACTCAATGCGACCTCTCTTCTTATGACTTGAGATCTTACTGCTCTTGCCTTCCCTCAAATGCCAGGCATTCTCGGGTGGCATTCAGCGGTGACTCACTTTTACAACAATGGAGTCACACGGAAGAGAGTCACCGAATATTTCTCTTACACAATGAAATAATAATTAAAATTTAACATATAGAGAACCACCTTTTGAGTGATGTTACAGGTGTTTATAGCTGCGTACAAAGCTAATAGGAGAGGTGTACAGGATTATTGTGAGGGCAGGGAGAAATCCCGCCCTTACATTTTTTTTTTTTTTTTTTGAATAGTAATTTGATATTATTATAAAGAATACAAATTCTATTTTTACAGTACATTGTTGCATAATACATAAAGGACCTTCTTAATCCCCACCTCGGGGGGTTTGACTATTCCAACTCATCTATTACAACCCTTCCTGTGACATTTTGTAAAGAACATGCGGGAATTTATTTACTACTATTAGTGTTTGGCAGCATGCGCTTCAGCCGAAGCATTAGATAGATGAAAGAATTTTTTTTGAAGGATAAGTATCAACTCAACTAACTACTGTCTAATTCTAAGAATCACATGCAGAATTAAGAAGCGCCCCTCCCCCTTTTTTTTCTCTCTCTTTTTTTTTTGTTTATCTACTTGTTTCTTTATTTTCATTATATAAATTTTTTTTTTTTTTTTTTTTTTTTTTTTTTTTTTTGCGTTCCTATCGGTTATGTTATGAAAAATTCTTACATTTCTTAAATTTTCTACTGCCTCTTTCCCATTCTTCAAGATATAAACGTTATTCTTTTTTATCCGTAGCACCCTGAAAGGTCCCGAGTATCTCTCTGAAAGTTTCCCTACATTATACTGTTGATTTCTTATTAACACTGCCCTTGCCTTGTGGAGATCTTTCGGAACAAATATATTCTTATTTTTATATACAACCTGTGGTGCCAAAGGCCTACGCATTAAAGCCACTAATTTCTTCAAATAGGCACTTTGACTGACTGTGGCACTGAGTGCCTCTTTCTGCAACAAGCTTCCTGGCACTGATAAATTCTGGCCAAACATAAGAACACTGGGAGTGACCCCCTCGTCATTTATAGGGCTAATTCTCAAACAGTACAGTGCCCAAGGCAAAATTTCAGGCCATTTTAACCCTTCATTTTCCCTATCATTAATCATACACCTTAGTGTCACTATGAGAACTTGATTTAATTTTTCTGCTTGGCCGTTCGAACGAGGGGAATTAGGTGTCGTGATAATATTATCTATGTTGAGTAGGTTACACACGTCATTAAATATTTTGGCGGTGAACTGGCTTCCCCGGTCTGAGATGAGCTTTTTTATAGAGCCACAGAACGGAAAAATTTCGCCCACTAACACATTCAGCACCGAGTCGACCGTCGCCTGCCTAAGAGGGTAGGCGAAGGGATACTTACTAAATCTGTCGATAAAAACAAGCAGGTAATTGAACCCCATACTATACGGGAGCTTACACAAATCCACATGGAGGGTGTCGAATTTTTCCGAGACTTCCTTAAATCTGCCGAATTCTGGAGATATCCTTCTAACGCTCTTATTTTTTTGACATACGTCACAACTCTGTATAAATTTCTTTACTCTACTATGCATAAATCTGAAAGCGAAATCCGCTCTTAGAACAGTCAAAGTCCGTTTAATTCCCAAGTGATTTGTATTATGTATTTTCCCTATGACATCATCCACCAGATTTTCCGGTACTAATATTCTAGCTGTGCCTGTGGAGATGTCAACCGCCAAAGACAGCTCCTCGCCCCGATGGATGAATTCCTTGTAACAGGCCTTTAACCCACTAGTTTTCAGCCCCTTTATTAGGTCTCTTATATAACCATCAGTTTCCTGTTCTATAGCTATCTCTTTGAAATCTACACCATCCTGAATTTTCTTTATCATTCCATTTAACCCTTTTTTACTGTAAGTTATAGTATTTATTACAAAATCCTCAAAGTCATTATCATTACCAGCTTCGCTACTATTATCATTGCCACTATTATTATTATTACTACTACTACTAATACTACTACCACTATCGCTTTTACTATTATTATTATTACTACTACTACTACTACTACTACTACTACTACTACTACTACTACTACTACTATCGCTTTTATTATTATTATTATTATTATTATTATTATTATTATTATTACTTTATTATTATTATTATTATTATTATTATTATTATTATTATTATTATTATTATTATCCTCATTATTATTATTATTATTATTATTATTATTATTATTATTATTATTATTATTATTATTATTATTATTATTATTATTATTATTATTATTATTATTATTATTACTTTCATTATTATTATTATTATTATTATTATTATTATTATTATTATTATTATTATTATTATTATTATTATTATTATTATTATTATTATTATTATTATTATTATTATTATTATTATTATTATTTTTTATTATTATTATTATTATTATTATTATTATTATTATTATTTTCGGTTTTATTATTACTATTATTATTGTTATTATTATTATTACTTTCGGTTTTATTACTATTATTATTATTATTATTATTTTTATTATTATTATTATTATTATTATAATACTCCAGTAAGTTTTGTTCTTTTAAGGTCCGAGTTAAAGGGCTTAACCCTTCCGTAACGGAATTCAGAGAATTCCATCCACTAAACTCCTCCTCCAGTTGTAACTCCGTCTCCATGGTATTTTGTTTTGGCCACGCCCACTCCCCATCTTCTATACAAGCTAGTTGCAATTCCCCAGTCTCTATAATCTTATCTCTTTCGTTAGCCAATTCTGTTAAAATTATCGCCAATTTATTTTTAGCCTTAGAGACCAATTTAAATTCAACGTCAAAATTTGCAATGGCATTCAATAAATTTAACTCCCGAATGTTATGAACATTTGTGGCACTCTTTTTTGCATAAGCTGTTATTAACCCACTGTTGCTGGTACAAATACTGACTTTCCTATTTGCAATTAAGTAAGCATATTTTTGTAAACTGTTGTTGACGCATAATAATTCCTTAACCAACTGTGGTAGTGCCACTTCCACCTCAGTAAGTATGGTACTGTAAAGAGAGAAAATCTTCGTTTGATTATTTTCTTCTCCCATCAGCGCGCTGGCTATAGTGAACTCACTCACTTTCGTGTATAATAGTAACTCAGTTTTTTCATCAGGGAACGACAACAGGGTGGCACTCACCATTGCCGCTTTAGCTTCTTGAAATGCCCGGTCTGCTTCCACTCCCCAGGAAATCCTTTTATTGGAGGCAGGCTTTCCCTTCAACATTTTTGTTAGGGGTTGCAACAATTGGGCCGCTCCGACTATGTTAATTCGGCAAAAGTTATATAGACCGAGGAATGCTCTAAGTTGTTTGATAGTTGTTGGCCTTGCAACATTCACCACTGCATCGATCTTCTCCTTACTAGGCCTAATTCCCTTCTCGCTAATATTGAAACCTAGAAAATCTGTTTCTCCGACTGCAAGTACACATTTTTTTGGGTTCATATAAATTTTCATATACTTTAATCTCTCTAAAACTTTCTCCAATATTGCAACATGTTCTTCAAGAGTCGAACTGGCAATTAATATGTCATCCAAATAAACAAAAACATTCTTTAAATCTCCAAATAAGATCGACATGAGGCGCTGGAAGGCACTAGAAGAACACTTATGTCCTTGTATTAAATAGTTAAAACTGTAGTTACCAAAGGGACAAGTAATAGTGAAATATTTCTTTGTTTCCTCGCTGATCGGCACGTTATAGTAAGCTTGCCGAACGTCTAGCCGTGTTATCAACTTGCAATGTTGCAATTGCAGTAAGATATCTTTAATCTTAGGCAGAGTAAAATTGTCAGAGGTTGATCTCTGGTTCAATAATCTCAAATCAACGACTAAACGAACTCTGCCATCCGGCTTTGGCAAGAAGCTTGTTGGGAAACCCCAATTGCTTCTCCCCCTCGAAATGACCCCCGCGTCCAATAATTTATTGATTTCCTTCTTGGCCTTTTCAAAAAGATGCGGTGCTATACTTCTACTCCTTAACTGTATTGGCGTGCCTTTGATCTCTACATGGTATGGGTAATTCGCCGCCAACTCGCATAAAATCTCTTCTTTTAAGGGGCACTCTTCTCTCTCCCATCCCCCCTCATCAACAGTGCAATCTTCAACCCCCCTCCCAATAGTACAATCTCTACCCCCCCTCCCCCCTCCCCTATAGTTTCGTTAGCGTCGGGTTGTGAGCGAGCAGAAAAATTGTTCTCACAGCTGTTAAAATAAGCCCCGCCTCCTTTCTTCCTGTACTTTGTACAGATAAAGCGCCATCTTTTGAGTTGATCATTCTTTAAATTTAAATTAGGTGCTTCATAAGGATTTAAGAATAAGACTTGATACTTCCTAATTAAATTATTAACTAATTCGTATTCGCAAAGCGGTATATTTAGAGAGACAGCGGCTAGCGGGAAGATAGAATTTCGAACATGCTCCGAAAAATCAAAAGCCTCATTACTAAGAGAAATACTACGTTTCGTGCTGGGATCCAATAAATAATGGCACCTAAAGTCTATAATGAACCCGTGTTCTTTGAGAAAAGGCATGCCGAGAACATTAAATTTGATATCTGCCGCATAGGCATGCACATTGTAAAATCTATCTAACCCCAAATCAATTCTGATTACCCTTTTATCATAAATGTTCATGCAGCCCCCATTTGCGGCCCTGGCACTGCCAATCGGGGCCCCCTCCTTATCTAATTCAGAAGCACTCATAAGGTTGAGGCAACTCCCACAGTCTAGCAAATAGGATTCATTGCTACTTTTATCCGAAATGTAATATAGTTTATCAAAAATTATATCTCCAACAGCTGCAACGATGTTAGTTGAGTTGCCAGAAACTTCCACTACAGTATTACTAGATAAGTCACATGCATTATTCCTTAAAATTAATGATCCCTCATGCTTATCGGAAGGAGAAGAACCTCCTTCATCCCTAAAGCTAATACAATTCATTTTCAGAAAGGGAATTTCGCCCCCTTCATTAATTACAAATTCATTTTTATCATTATTTTTATCAACAAGTATGGAGTCACAAGTCTGAATCGCCTCCATCCCCGCCTTCTCCCCAGTGATCAAAGTGGGGGAGCAGGTCGACTCCGAGGGGGGAAACAGCGACTCATTCACAAGTCTATTGCTTTCAAAGTAATTATAAGAATTTACAAAACCGTTATTGCCATCATTATGGCTATCATTTCTAATTCTACAATCACTACTACTATTATTGTCATTATTGTTATTAATCTCATCATGCATTGAGTTACAATTAAAAGTTGAAGATGACTCTACCCCTACTGACTTCTTCATGGTTGACTCGTGTGGGGAAGAGGTTGACTCACTAGAAGTCCCTCTCTCAGTCATTTGAGTCATCGTTTCACCGTTAAAATTTTCGATTTCAGATGCATTGTTAATTACCCGCTCCTGCCTCTGATTATTTTTACAAGTAAAATTTCTATTCCATTTAAATCTATTAATATAATTAACATTTCCATCATACCCACGATTAACATAATTGCAATTATTACTAAAATATCTATTACTATTATGGCCATTAAGATTAGCATACTCATTATTATTATAAAATTTATTATGATCAACACGTGCATTATCATCATAACCATTACTGCTATAATTAATATTTTCATTACCATGGTGATTATTATTATAAAAATTGTCCCTATCATAGTTACTGTAATTTCTATTATTATAATTACGACTATAATTCCTACCATTGGTTTGATTATCATTATAATAATGTCTTCTACTATAGTTAAAATTAATATTTCCCCGCCCAAAATTAGACTTATTCATACAAAAGTTGCAGGGTAAACAATCACAAGAATATCTACTTACAGAAGCGTCATTCCCCCACCTATTTACCCCCATCTGGCCCGGGAGTCGCCTCACGGACCAGCCTTCCCATTTTTTGAAATGTTGAAGTTCTGTTGTGGGGGTGGGGGAGTTGCCGGGGGTTGCGATATCAAGGTGTACATTGGACAATATCGACCCTCACATCTAAATGAACGGTGCAAGAACTTCTTATGGAACCTACAAAGGCCTTCCGTACTAGGGCCAGCTGCAACGTTGTTATATGCTGATCGGTTGAAGCCTCTTTCTCTTGAGTTTTGATCATTGCTGGGGGTGGGGGAATTCTTCGCATTCTGACACATTGTCTTCGCGAGCTCTATGACGCTCTTGGCGAGTGATCTCATTTCTTCAGCTGACTTTTCATGAGAGATTATCAGTCGACTTATCTCCCTCTCTTGGGCTGAAGTCTCTCTGTTGGGTGGCTTGGTGACTTTCTCTTCTGCTGGCCGTACGGCGTTCACAGGCTGCCATTCGCTTCTCCCCCCCACGGGGGATTGGCGAGCACCGTTTTGGGAGAAAAATTTGTTAAAAATGTCGTCGGCAATTTCAATTAATTCCTCAAAATCATGGTTCTTCTCTGTCGTCATGAGGGAGATCTGTAATTGCTTAGGCAATCGTAAGAGAAAGAGTTCTCTAATAAATTTTGCATCGTTGCCCGTTATCGAATCGAAAGTGGATAATCCAAGCATTTCTTTTATTCTAACTGCATAATCGGATGGGAGCTCTCCCTCCCTCATCCCTGATTGAAAGACTTCTTCTATCTGCGTTCTTAGCGATGGTGCATAAAGTTTTTCTACTACCTTGACTAGTTTAGTATAACAATCGTCTTTTAAGGGAAGTTTCAACGAATTTGTAATCTTGCTTGGTAGTTTTGATGCCAAAAGTCTCACCCTCTCCCTTGGATCGATGATTTCATTAAGATTAAAGATCATTGTCGTCTGCCGAATCCAGTCTAGGGCATCAAATTCGTTGAAGGGAGGGATAGCATTGAGGGGGAGATTCTTCTTTCTTCCTTTTCTCCCTAAGAGAGTGGGGGAAGGGTGACTCTTCACCAGGGTTGCTGCTTCATGCTCTCCTTGGATCTCGCTGTCTGATTCTGTCTCGTATTGTGATGCGTCACCTTCTTCATTTACTCCTTCGATTGGGGGGACTTCTGGGGGAGTGTGATGGGGTCTTGAGGATTGAGACCGAGTCACAATAGCTACGTTGTTCTTCTTCGTTTGAACTCTGAGTGACTTTCTTTTTAAACTCGGCATTCTTAACGGTTTTTTTTTTTTAGGGAAAAGTTTTTTTTTTTTTTTAAGCCTATTTCGATAGGGTTTCTTGTTTCTTTTTTTTTTTTTGTATGTTTTTTGTGTGTGTTTGTGTTTTGAATTGGCACTTTTTTTTTTTCTTCACTGTCTTAATTAGGCACTGTTTGAATTAATTCACTGTTTGACACTCTTCAGATCAGTTAGGTATGGGAGTTCAACGTCACTCTGGAAAGGTTACCATTTCTTTGCATTAACCCTTGAAGAATTAATACAGTGGTAATGAAAAGGGGTAATTACTTTTTATTTTTATTTCTAAGACTAATTAAATCAGGTAGTAAATAATTGTATCAATGTTTAAAAGTTAACACAATGGGCCAGTTCACAGTTATTAATAATATTGGTGAAGGTTAACATCATAATTTTTATAATCAAAACACAATTTTCCGGCCTTTTAACAAGCCGACACTCAATACGACCTCTCTTCTTATGACTTGAGATCTTACTGCCCTTGCCTTCCCTCAAATGCCAGGCATTCTCGGGTGGCATTCAGGGTGACTCTCTTTTACAACAAAGGAGTCACACGGAAGAGTCACCGAATATTTCTCTTACACAATGAAATAATAATTAAAATTTAACATATAGAGAACCACCTTTTGAGTGATGTTACAGGTGTTTATA
>JABUQX010095641.1:10000-15000 GCA_015478945.1 Trachelipus rathkii
ATCTCTACACTCACCAGCATATTACGACTTTAATTCACCATGGATTCACCCTTCGATGCCATGCCAATTTCACTAACTTTCCTACTACACTCGAGCATCCATCCGTTCCCGTTCTCATCCAACATAGCCTAAAGTATTTTAAACTCAACGCCTTGTTCCAGCTGCTACACCATCAAACATAACTTCACACTGAGGACTGTCTGCACCTCAACAACAATGAGACTACTTCTTATCCACGAATCTAACGTTTCAACCCCTTCGCTGTTTAGCACCTCGCGAGGCAATCTCTTCTAATCCAGGAGGCCTCCATCAAGCACTCTCGTTCAGATTCGTCTCATCAGCAGAAAGGCGCAACATACAATCACTACAGATATAATACTATTAATGAAAACTATTAATACTCTAAACAATTAGTATTAGGGTATTTGGATCTCTCATTTTCATTAGGGTTTCGTATGCCGTACATAGTGAGTGCTTACATGCAATATTATATAAGTATCAGCCTATTTATATTATATTAAATTAAAGACACTTAACTTTGGCTAATTTTTGTCACCTGATATTGATGATTATATAAATCATACTATATACTTAGTATCTGATATAGTATATACTGTATATATACAAATGTTGACCTGAGTAAGCCTAAGACACTCATCACACACTACTACTTGTGAAAAATGAAGAAGTTAGAGTAAATATTGCTCCCCTATCTGTGACCTAGATTTAGTTAGGCACTCACCGTATGAGGAATAAGATTTCTATATATTTAATTATAGTACTTAATAATTATACTCATACTCTTATATGGAGCTTTCTTTTGATATATATCTATTTAAATATGAGGATAAGACCCAAATAATATATACATAATTATATATAGCCGAATAAAAATTACTATTTACCACATAAACTCACAAGTGATTAGAACTCATAGTAACTTATAAACTATACCATATTACTATATAGAAGGCAACTTGTTTTACATCGTGACTAATTATACCAATTGTATATATAATTGAAATACTTTATATAAACTAGCGGAGTATATTCATACGATTAATATTTCCGGTATAATAGATATATATTGCGGTGAGCTATTTAATCGGTATTATTCTATTATCTCCTACTTTAGTCTATCACTTGAAATACATATTTAGGTTCCTGTATTATCTATACAAATTATATTCAGCTCTTATTAATGCAATGTTTGTAAAAACTATAATAGTATTCAGTACTTTTTGAATATTGTATATAGCGATAGTACGGGTTATATACCGTAGATATGCCTACCTGGAGGTGGGTGATTTTTTTAGTGCTAACCTATATACTATCATTATCAGATATACTTATCATATTTAGGTAAGTTAATTATAATCTATGGACATATAATCTTAATGATTATATCATATCACCAAATAATTAAATTTCTTTACTTTTTATATTTTTATAGTATATACATAACTTTTGCTTTATTAAATATTAAAAGAGCTATATCTTAGTTTATATTATCTATTAATATAGCAATTGTTTATATATATAATATATCGGTTAATTCATATTATGTTGTTGTTAATCAATAATATTAATATTTATCTATAATATATCATATATTATTCTTATTATATTATTATATTAATTTTTTATATATTCAATAATTATTATACGCTAATTACATGTATATGCTTTATGTCTAAATTATATATTTATTTACTACTATAATAGGAAATATCATTCAGTTCGCTTATACTCAACACATCAATATTCGTTTAGTTATACATTTGAGCTTTACATATTCTACTCCACAATTTATTTTTCTCAATATATAAGTAGCCTATATATCCTGATCTCATATCAATCATAGGTTATAAATAGCGGTTTTCTATTATACCCAAATTTGATAATATTATATTTACCAACGTATGAGAATGCGTAGTGAGTATTATGGTTATTGATGTGAGTCTGCTGTTTATTATAAAAGGTAATCTGTACTCTAACTTCCTTCTTGCTTCTCTGAGTTATGTTATTTTATTATACTATTATTAGTGTAATTTATTGAGTGAGTTGGATCTCAAGAGTGTGATCATGTATTATTATCGTCATTGTTATTTCATTTTAATTTTACTCTAATGTTATTACTTAATTTATTATTTATCCTATTCTGCTTCTTATTATTATTATTATTATTATTATTATTATTATTATTATTATTATTATTATTATTATTATTATTATTATTATTATTATTATTATTATTATTATTATTTTATTATTATTATTATTATTTATTATTATTACTATTATTATTATTAAACTACTTTTTCTTCTTGATAAAATAATCTGAATAAAACAAACATTAATTACTAACTTTTAGAAACTTCTTTTAATAGGACTTTTTTTTCAAATTGTTTATTTTTATTTTATTTATTTAATTTTTTTATTTGATAATTTATTTATTTCATTTTTAAAACGTTTTATGCGAAAAAAAGTTTTTTAAAAAAAAAATCTGTTACAGGAAATTAAAAATAGATTTTTTTTTTTTTTTTTTTTTTTTTGTATGGAAGTAAATAATCGAATTATAAAAAAATTTTTTTATTCATTAAATAGCTAGGCTTATCATATCCTTTCTTATTTTTTCCTTTTTCATTTTTTTTATTTTTAGTTCTAATATTTTTTTTTTTTTTTTTCACCTTCAAAACTTTTGAAAAGAAATCCCCGAACTATCATTGAAAAAAAAAAATTCTTCTTATGTAGTGAATTTTAGGTCTCATATATATGTGTAAATTTTAAACACACATCTTAGGTCTCATATGTATACATTTTAAAAAAGCATAAATAAACGTACTTATATTTTTTGTTGACATAAAAATGTATCTGACAATACTAAGTTTAAATTATCCATTTATTATTATTATTATTATTATTATTATTATTATTATTATTATTATTATTATTATTAACTACTATACGTACATGCGATTATTAATTATTATTAATTATTATTATTATTATTAGTATTATTATTATATTATTATTATTTTTATTAATTATTATTATTAATTAATATTAATTATTATTATTATTATTATTATTATTATATTATTATTATTATTATTATTATTATTATTATTATTATTATTATTATTATTATTATTATTATTATTATTATTATTATTATTATTATTATTATTATTATTATTATTATTATAATAATTTCTTTTTTCTTTTTTCTTTATATATTCGAGGAAGGAAATTTACTTGTTAGGATCCGCATTAGATATCAATCACGTGATTCAATCAATATTTTGTTATCCATTTTGATTTAATAATTATAACTCCCTACCAAAATACCTATTTCTTTTTACACTATTAACCCCGCACACATTCACCATCATCTCTTCAATACTGCCATGTTACCAAGATTTTCGAAATGCTCCCTTTATAATCTCCACACATCCATTTCATCAGTCTCAAAAGTATCATCCCTATTCATTATTCATTGAAGATTCCCTTTATTCCTTTTGTTAATCTTTCTTACTTCCTTCCAGAAGAGCTTCCTATTCCCTTGTAAGTCTCCATTCACTCTCCTTACAAACTGTTCATTTACCTCTTTTTTCCACCAACGTATGCAACTTTTAGTCTTTCATTTTTCCTCAATATATATATATTTCCCTACACCTTTCTTTCGAGACCTCTTCATTAACTTTTAGCACATTCAACAAAGACTCTTTTTTACATTATCCGCTTGCATCACCTCTTCATTGCCTCACTAACTATTGACATTATTGCTTCCTATGTTAGCTCTACCACATTCTTCTTTTACACTACTAACACAGTCTTCCTTCATTGCATATATATAGTAATATATATATATATAATATATATATATATATAATATATATTATATATATACAAAAAAAAAATCTATTTATTATATATATATATTATATATATATATATATATATATATATATATATATATATATATATATATATTAATATAGTTAAACGATTTATTATATTATTTATATTATTTCTCTATTAAATTTATATACATTAACTACTTTGAAATATTCATCGAATAATAAACATTAATATAACAATAAATAATAATAATAATAATAATAATAATAATAATAATAATAATAATAATAATAATAATAATAATAATAATAATAATAATAATAATAATAATAATAATAATAATAATAATAATAATAAGAATTAATAATAATACTAATAATGAGAACTAATGATACTGATAAGTAGTAATGGTAGTAAATAATAGTAATAATAATTATTAATAACAATAACAATAAAATAACAATAACAATAATATAATAATAATAAGTAATTAATAAATAAATATATATAAATAATAATAATAATAATAATAATAATAATAATAATAATAATAATAATAATAATAATAATAATAATAATAATAATAATAATAATAATAATAAAAGTTAAACGATTTTTTTATCCAAATGGGTGGTGTGCCCCGTAAATTATTTGGAGATTACAAGTATAGGAATGTAGGGAATTGTAATGTAGCGTAGTTTACTACAGCGTAGTGAGGTTGAAAAGAATAATCCAACCTGAAGCCTTAGAGCAAAACCCTTTTAAAGAATATTTATGACAATTTGTACTGTAGTTCTATTTAACGTAATATAAATAAAACTTACATTTGATAAATTATACAATGTAATATAATGCAAATATTAGCAGATAATAACATTAAAGTGTACAATACATTGCATTGTATACAATTTTATACAGAATAATGTAATATAATTAAAGAGTAAACAAAGAAAGAATTAAAGCAAAATGTTTAACAGAAAGAACGGCAAGCAAAGTTCAATTTGAAAAATAAAAATAGCATTCGTCTATCGGGACTTTTTAATTGACTTTGCCCACCATCCATTACGCTAAAACTTAAAACAAACCTTAAACTTTTTGCATTAGTTCAAATTTAATCATTTCCCTTATTTTTTTCA
>JABUQX010095641.1:37500-38695 GCA_015478945.1 Trachelipus rathkii
GTCTATCTATCTATCTATCTATCTATCATCTATTCGTTCTATCTATCTATCTATCTATCTGATCTATCTATCTATTCTATTATCTATCTAGTAGTATTTTTATATCTATTCTATGTTACTTAAACTTTCTATATGTCCTCTAATCGTACTCTCCTATCTATTAAAGAATAAAAATGAAAAGTTTTAAATAGCGTCAATCTTTAATGGAGTCAAGAGAAAAAAAAAGTCACTAGAAAGAAGGAGAAGATTTGACAGAAAAATTGTAAGCTGTAAGGTATCTAAACACTGGTTAATGATTTTTTTGATGCACTGAAATGTTTTTGATTAAAGAAAATTTTAAAATTTTTAAGATGATCCCCCTCATGGAGAGATATATATGAATGGTTATAACTTCGGAGGAACTAGAAATTGCGATTATGGATTGACTCTTCTTAGTAACGTGTGACTATGGAGATGCATGATTAATTAGTGATGTATGTTTAGAACTGGTGTATTTTATCTGTGATAAAAGTTCTGTGTACTTTGTTGGTGTTGTGGTGTTGTCTGTTTAATAACAGTTTTTGAATATATCATGCATTATGTTGTAGTTTTTGGTCGACCCTATTGGTTGGAGAATGTTATTGTTTTAGCGTTGTCATTTGACTGATTCATATTATCGAATTAATTTATCAAGGTAGTGGTGAATTTGATCGGGGGTACGCTGGGTATGTTAGTTGGTTGTTTTGGTTGGGTTTCAATTTATGTTGGTTGGTGGATCTGGTTGTGTGCAGGGTGTAGTTCCTTTGTCCGAAGTTGTTGGAGAGTGGCATTTGGAGAGAGTTGGGGAGTGAACTGTTAACCTTGGTGATCATGAGCCACATCGTAGTTTTGCGCTGTTTTATAGAAATTTTTAACTTTCTGATAAGTATTTACTAATCCTCTTGTAAATGCCATAGCGGTAAAAATAGTTTTCAATAGTTTTTAAACACACGGCGAAAAATAAAAATGGAGTAAAGGGGGGAGGAAATTATGACCGTCTAGTGTTTGTTCTGCATGTTGTAAAGCATACGTCAATATAAATATGTTGAAAGTAAATAGTATCGTAAATGGGACTTTAATGTCAGGTATTATATGTATGCTGATGATTTAGTAATGCTTTTGCAGTCTTCATATAATTGTCCTTCAAACACTTCTGCCTGCGTAAGGCTGAATAAAA
>JABUQX010095642.1:0-17179 GCA_015478945.1 Trachelipus rathkii
AAAAATTAAAATTAAAATTAAAATTAAAAAAATTAAAAAAAATATATATGAAATGGAATTAAATGAATTAAATTTAGATACAGTACGATAGGTTTTTATCTTTATTATACTAAATGCTTTTATATAGTAATTTTCAGTAATTAGTTTAGTTGTTAATGTAAAAAAAAATTTTTATTTTTTCTCTA
Source organism: Trachelipus rathkii (assembly GCA_015478945.1). Lineage (NCBI taxonomy): Eukaryota > Metazoa > Arthropoda > Malacostraca > Isopoda > Trachelipodidae > Trachelipus > Trachelipus rathkii. Next base: position 186 of record JABUQX010095642.1, read on the forward strand.
TTTTGCAATTTTCTGTTAATTCTGCGGCACACATCATGCCGGGCATGGCTTTCTGAGTCGGAATCACCATGATTCATCCAAAACTGAGCGACGAGTGTGGGTCATTATTTTCTCATTAATGAAGGTAGGGCTGAAGGTATTTGTTTTATTCTTTTAGTAGGAAAAGTTATTATTTACAATTTAGATAATAACCCTCTGACTGGTACCGTTTTTCGTAACCCTTTAGTTGCGGTTAAAGAAACAAGTTATTTTCAATGCCTAAAGTAATGAAATAAAATTAGGATATTAGTATATAGTTTCACTCGTTGTTCGACAATTATTAACTTTCAAAAATATAATGTTTTTGGCGTAAAAAAATTTCGAAAAAGGAACTCTATTTAGCTTTGCAATATATATATATATATATATATTTTCTTGCTTTGGTAAGGTCTAAAATATTTTGAAATCTTTTAAGTCATATTTATAAAATAAATAATTCAGTTCATAAAAAAGTTCCTCAACTTTTTCTAATGAGATTTCAGTAGAAATAATTTATTTAAGCTTTCAATTAAAAGTTATCTAATTTGGCATAATTTTAACTTGCGATCGCCTTTCTCTGCTTGCTTGGGACTCAATCCTGAAACATTAAGAAGAAATGAAAATGTGCACATTTTTTCATGGATAATTTTTGTTTCGTGTGAACATGGTCGTGAAAATTATTATTAATAAAAATGTACACGAATAAAAACTTTTTAATTTTATTTAATTCTAGAAGAGCAAATTTGAACAACTCCTGAATGACATCATTTATCTTGAAGTTATTTTGATATAATTTTGATTTAATCAAAATTTTCATATAATTAAAATTAAAATAGTTTGATAATGCTCAGCATTCAAATATATTTTAATATAATAATAGAGAGACATTCAACCTGTATCTAAATTTTATCTAAAATTAGTTCCACACATGGTTCATGCGGTATCTGTTACTTTGCCTTCCATCCACTCTAGAACCGGTAAATCCACTCTTTATTAATCCTTAAAATTTGAAAGACGAATCACTCAGCAGCAAATTAATGAAGCTTCGAGAGTTGTTTTTTAGTTACAAACCTCTGAACTTTTTTGTACCTTTAGTTCGGTTAAAGAAACAGTTATTTTCAATGCCTAAGTATGAAAAATTATGTATTAGGTAATATAGTTAAAGCAATTTTAAAAAAAGGCAGGGATTATTAACTTTCCAAATATATTGTTGTTTTTGGCGTAAATAAAAATTTAGAAAAGGAACTCTCTAGCGAGAGTTCCTACTATTTAGCTTATGGGCAACTATAACATATATATATATCATATTAATATATATATCATATATATATATATATATATATATATATATATATATATATATATATATATAAATATTTAGCGCTGATATAGAGTTATACATATAGATATGTATAATATATGAGACAGGAGCGGGTCATATATAAAGTAGTGAAGCGTCGCTGTACAGTATATAACTATAGCACGCATATGATGCTGTCAATATATATATATATATAGTATAGGGTTATAATAATAGTATAATAATGATAATATATCATATAATACTTTAATTTGCCCCTGACCTCAAGTGGTAGAGCAACTCGCTTAGCAAGCGAGGTGGCCCAAGGTTCGAAGGAACTATCTGTTGGATGGAGCGAGAGATGTGGAGAGCTATTTCTCGTCTTATTAACTCTAATAGCTTGTCGTGCACATCAGAGCGAGGCACGTTAATGAGTAAATTGTGGTGTGCCGCTTATGCTAACAAATGGGGATATGTAATCGCGGCGTCCTGCATAGGGCTGGCAGCCAGCGGACTTAGCCGTTAGGCTCTTGTTCCCAAGGAACTTTCTCGAAGGGTCCCACTGACAGGAGGATGTAAAGTGCTAACAAGGGGGTTGAAGTTCTTATCTTTTAGTTATATATATAATATGACTTATAGTATATATATATTATATATATATTATATTATATATAAGATATATATATATATGATGATATTTAGCCTTATAATAGTTATATATATACGGTATATTATACATATTATAATATATACTTACATATATATATATAGGATATATATAGTATATAGTATATAATATATGCTTATATTATATATAATATATAGATTTAAATATATATAAGTATCTATTATATACTATATATATGAATGAATAGTTGGAATTATTTGTCCAAATATAAAGAACTCGGAATAAGTTAGTAAATTTTTTTTTTTGAAAATAAGTCTGCTTCTCATGATATAATATTGAAGGGGGTGATTTTTTAACTACCCACTTCTCAATATTAAGTAACCTTTCATTTGTGATGTTAAGAAATTTGTATTCGATTTCTAAAAATATTTAATATCTTAATATTAACTAAACTTTCCTGATTGTAGAACAATTATTGGACAGTAATTGTTAAAGATAACCATTGAAATAAAATGTACTGCATATAGTATAATATAATATATAATTATATATATATGTATATATATACGTATATATATTATTAATATATATATATATATATATGTATATATATATATATATTATATATTATATAATTATTATATATAATATTATACTATTACGTATTATATATATAAGCATATATATAATATTTATATATATATATATATATATAGTACAGTATATTATATATATATATATATAGTATTAGTATATATTATATATATATATATATTATTATACTATATAAATATTGATTATATATAATATATAAATATATTACATGTATACTTATACTTACTGAATATATCTATAACTATTAATATATTATATTATTATAACTATTATATGTATTATAATTATATATCTATATATATATATTACGACATAATATATTTATATATATATATAAGTATATATAAAACTATCATAATATATATATATATATATACTATATATATATATATAAATAAGTATGAATATTATAATATATACTAATATACTATATATTCTATATTAGTATATATATATTAAATACTCATATATTACTATGGTAGCGCGGACGTAGAGGTTGAGTTCATTAATCAGAGTTCACATTCAATATTGAGAAGTACATGGTGTAGGAACTTGAAAATGTAGGTTCCGTCTCCCCAAAAGGCCCGTCTCGGTGGTACCGTGTGAGTCGGTACAATGAAACTACATCTTAAGGCGCAAAAGTTATGGAAGAAGGGAAGGTCGTGTCGGTGGTATCTAAAAAAAAAAGAGGAAAAAACATGAAAAGAAAATTAGGATATTTTTTTGTTTTAATTTCCAGATGATCGTTTTGAGAATTTATCTAGTGTTTTAAAATTAACAAACGCAAACATGGTTGCATGTCGGTCTGTTTACCGAGACCAAGCGCGGTCGTGTTGATGCAGAGAAGCACTCTTTTAATTATTGTTTGAGATCGCAGATGATTTTCATCATAGATTATTCGTCTTTTTATTTTGTATATAGATCAGAATAAGCGATTGGGCCCACAGGACACTTACGACCACCTTACATTTCTCGGGAGTAATCAATCGTAATATATATTTTATATTATTGATGTAGACAATGACTTTCACAGGGGCGAAGCTATAATACGCCCGTGTTTGTGTCTCGATGTACTGGGCTAGATTTTGATCGCCATTCTCTCTAGTTTTTATATCTTATTATTTCACTTGTGATCATACTCAAACGATATCAATCTGAACACTTACGAAGATCTTCTTTATCAAGACACTTATAATAATGCTAGAACAGCCTTGTGAGAGTGATTACAAAACAATACATATGTATTTTGTGTGCGCCGGGCGCATGCCCGGGAACACATCTTATGGGCATTGATCTCCGCTGGCGCTAATACTAACGTCTTACCCTCGTTTTGGCGTGCAAATATCGCCGGTCAGGGAAAAGACTCTGATTGTTAACTTGTAATAGATTTTAATTTAATTTTGACTATAAGCATAAAAACATTTATATATAAGGGTATAGGATGTAAGTAAATTTTACCTTACATAATAATAGCTTTACAATTACAATACAGATTATAATAGCATTGTTTTATCTCGTATTAGGCTACTAGCCTTAGTACATATGGTGTGTTACTAGCTGCACCTTAGTTACAAATATGTTTACATGCATATTTCATATTAAGCGATCCTATGATGGTTTTACATGGTGACTCTGGACGTGGTTAGAAATCATTAACGAGATAAAAAGTAATGATTTCTGTAATAATTATCTTTTCTCATGTACGACTATTTTTTTTAAATAAGGTAGAATAAGAAAAATACTACCGTAGTTAGAGTGTAAATTACTAATTTAACATCGTTACAAATAACCATCCACTTTAAATAAATTTAACATCGTTTTTAATTAACCAATGGACCAGAATATTATAATGACCTGGAAAAATTAATTTGAAAATTTCTGTAATTTTAAAAAATTCGATTCGTGATTTCCGTAGATTTTCTTTCCTTTATGAAAAAGTATCGTTCTTTTTTTCAGAATACAGCAAAAGCCGAGCTTTTATCTTAATTTTCTGTCGCAAAGACATATTCAGTTTTATTTAAGTGCATTAAGTAGCTAGCACACGTACCTTTTTTTCTTCTTGATCTTTTGCTAAATATGATTTGTAGTTTCTTGAACAGTGTAAATAGTTCCGTCTTTTGCCTTCATTCTTTCGCAGAAAAACAATGATCTCTTTCACTTCTTACTATTGCTTGTAGTGACGTTATCTGTTTCCTTTTTGTTGTGGCTATGACTTTTCTTCAGCTAGTTTTAAATTACATTGAAGGTGCTAAAGTACTATGACGTCATAAGTTCATTTGCTATGTTGTATTTTAAAGCACCGCCTCCATCGTTACACAGGAAGAAAGATCTTATCAGGCTTTTTAAAATAATTTCGTTTAAATATTGAACGAATGGTTTTTATACTTTTATAATTTTTTATATTAATTAGAGAATAGATAATGGCTAAGTAAGGGGATTTGGTAAAACAGAGAAAGAAGGAAAATAACTGGAATTAATTTTTTTATTATTAATTTTAATTTCAAATTTAATAATTAATGTTACATCGTTAAAAAAAATATAAGATTTTTTATAAGCATTTATTTACCCTAGTATTGACGTAAATTATAGTATATTTGGAACCATTTTGATAATTTCTAGCACATTCTCCGCAAGAATCGTTCTGCATTCATCCGTTGGACCGAACGCTCGAAATAAATATGCAATTTTTGAAGAAAGTTCAATACCTTTCGTTTATTGTTAATTTCGCTATATTATCGAGCGACTGCTTCAAGATTGCGGCAAATTTAAGATTATGTAAGGTATTTATTATTTGGATGTGACCTCTTCTATTATTATTATTATTATTATTATTATCTATGGATTTACTATTATTTTTCTTTATTATTATTATTTTATCATTATTATTTTATGTTTATTATTTTTATCAATGTTATCATCATTATCTTATCATTATCATTATCATTATCCCTTTCGATATATCATTGGGTATTATTTATTTTATCATTTTATTATTATTATTATTATTTATTATATTATTATTATTATATTATTTTTTTATTTATTTATTATTTATTATTTTTTATTATTATTATTATTTATTTATTTAATTATTATTATCCATTCACTATAATTTTTTTTTGTCTTTGGCTAACAACTGCAATTTACTATTTTCTCATACCTAGAACTTTAGAAGGTATGAGATATATGGCTAAATATTCCTCGAAACTTATTTTGTGAACAAGATAATGATATTTCACAAATTTACGAATTCCGATATAAAAAAATGGTGAATAGAATCATTCTTGGTTACACAAAGTAGAAAAAAACGACATATAAGTCAAACGCAGCATTTATTTATTCTTAGTTTATACAACAGAAGCCTCAAAATATTTAGAAGTAAGAAGTTTTTCTGGATTTATTGTTATATGGTAAGCTGTTTTCACGAATCAACCCCCAAATATAGTCTCCAATCATGATTTCGTTATATGACTCTTGGTAGCAGCGTTCAAAATCCAGAATATCTTGGCAAAATCACTCGCCATGCTCCTCTCAGTACGCCAGTAAGTTCTCCTTAAAGCATCAAGGATATGGACTTTGAGGGACATCCTGCAGCCCATTATGCCGTAGTTTTTGACCAAGGTCTCAACAAGCTCCTCATAGTTTTCTGCCTTGGGATTCCCAAGGAAGCCACGAACCTCTGCAACAAAGCTGTTCCAAGCTGCTTTTTCTGTCCTAGGAAGCTTCTTCGAGAATTCCTTGCACTCTATGATCTTTTTTATTTGTGGTCCGACGAAGTCACCGGCTTTGACCTTTGCCTCAGACATTTTAGGTAAGAACCCTTGCAGGTAGATGAAGGCTGAAGACTACTTATCTAGAGCTGTGATAAACTGTTTGATGAGGTCTAACTTTAAGTGTAGTAGAGGAAACAATGTTTTCTGGGGGTCCAATAGAGGCTTCCATTTGACATTGTTCCTCCCTACGTTGAACACGGTACGCTGTGGCCAATCCCGACTTTGTTAGTGATCTGCTGAGGCCCTGCTGCCCCAGAGATAACGGTAATATGGAAACTTGGTAAAGACGACTTGGAGACCCATCAGGATAGCCACCATTTTGAAATCTCCGATAATTTCCCAATTGTGCTCTTCATATTTCAAGGCACTTAGCAATAGCTTCGCATTGCTGTGTTCGTCTTTGAGCTGCACCGAGTGATCAAAGAAAAGAGTTGGATACATGTTTCCGCTTTGAAGTAGCACAGCTTCGAGACTCTTTGATAAGTTATCAGTGAAGAGACGCCACTCTCAGGGGTTACAGGCAATTCCAAGTGCCTCAAACAAACCTGTCACATAGTAGCAAAAGCAAAGACCATCTTGACTGGTGAAAAAAGTTGAAAAAGAGTGGTGTGACTTTTCTTTGACTTGCGACTTTCACACTTTCATATAACAAATTCCACTGCTTAAGTCTCGACGTCAAACGCTCGAGATTGTACTTTGTTAGACCAAGATCTCTGATCAAGTCGTTGATGTCTTCTTGGTTGGAAAAATATGGGTTTCTCTCCTCAGCTACATTATATTCAAGATAAACGACTTCATTGTCTTTTGATTTGCTGTTTTCTTGTGAAGTTGGCTGTCTTCCCTTTGGATTAATGGGTACAGGGAGCTCAGGAGAGTGTGGCACTTGGGAAATGGGTGACGGAAGGTCTGTGGTATATAATAGGAGGCGTATTTTGCCAACTCGACGCTTTCACGGGTCCACCAAACAAAAAAAGCAATTGCTGAAGTGGTCAGTTGACTCTCTCCAAATTCGTGGGATGACTGCCTGATACCGTCCTGGCATAGTATCGATGGGTGGGCGAATGTCCTAGACAGTGATTTGATCCCATACGTCGTGCAGTGCCTGTCACCGGTCCGGGAGGGTCCTTGGAGGGGGTAGCAGCTGTCGGATCCAACGTTTCAGGATATCACAAAAATTTCGATTGGGTTGGGGTCCGGAACATATATGCTGGCCACTCACAACGCCGTAATTTGAAAAACCTGTCTATAGGTAGTCGTTCACACATTGAGGCTTGTTTGGTCTTGCTCATGCATTAGGATGAAAGAAAGAGTCACCGATGTAGGGGCCATAAATGGCAACCGACATATGGTTCGAGGATGTCTGTGATATACCTTACGGCTTTAAGAGTGCCTCCATCGAAGATGCGCAACTCCATAAACCCAGATATAGAGATGCCTCCCCAGACCATACCCAACCCATCTCCAAACAGCACCTGCAGCACATTGCATTGCGCGAACCTCTCCGTCGGTCGTTGGTATTCTCTAGCACGCCTGTCCGAGGCATAAATACACACTCTCGACTCGTCCGTAAAGAGCATCTTTGCCTAATCGTCGACGCGTCCAATGTATGTGTTCTCGGCAAATGCCAGTCGCGCCTTCGATGTGGCTTGGTGTGGTGGTCGGAAGCCTCTTGGCAAGGCCCTCCGGGCTGGTAATTAATGTCGCAAAGGCGTCTACGCACTGCATTGTCACTCCCCTGATGCGTGTACATCCGCCAAGCTGTAATCTGCAGATTCGTGCCGTGTGTGGCGCTCCTCGTAATGCACGTAGACGCATAAATTGGTCTTCCACGGGTGTCGTTGCCCTGGGCCTACCTTGTCCTCGCCGGCAATCATGTGTCAGGATCACCTGTGCAGTTGTTGTGTGCGCTACTCCAAACCGTCGACAAAGCCCCCAGTACCCGTGCCCTTCAGCGTGGAGTGTTTGTTAATCTTCACCAGCAAACTGAATTTCTTGACAGTTGATGCACTATCTCTTCCATGTATTATCGGAGAGCTTCGTAGTAAATGATCCCATCACTCGATTTATACCCCCGAACATAACCTACCCCACTCTCCCAGGTCTAGTTACGTGGTTTATGTTTTCCTAAATTTACCGCGGTGATGGCCCCAATACTGCAGTGAATTATATGCGGGGTGGTTACATAGTTACACTGATGCTGTCGTCTGTGTTGATGTGGTATCTCATGGGGTTAGGGCCTTCCGTTCCTGCGAGTGAAATTTATCCTACTGCTCGTTAGTTTTTGACTATATAGTATTATATATATATATATAGTGATGCAACGGGAGAGGTAATTTTGGCGGAGGCCGAGAGCCGGAGGCCGGCGAATGAAAATTTTTTAATTCCCGGCGAAGGCCGGAGTCTTGGGCCGGAGAATGAAATTTCCATTTAAAACTCCCTTTTATTATATATATATTAAGATAATAATATAATATATATATATCATATAATAATATATATATATATATATATTATATATATATATATTTATAATATATACATACATAATATATAATATATATATATATATATATATATAATATATATTATATATCTAATCTATATATAATATATAATATATATCTATATATATATATAATATATTATATTATATATATAATATATAATATATATAATATTAATATATATATTATTTCTTAATTTTTTACGATTTTATCTAAAAATTTTACGAAGAGATCTGTAATTAATTTTTCAAATTCTGGATATTATGTTTCTCACGTGTGAATTACTTTCCGATTAAGGTAAAGCATAATAGTAAAGCGGAGTGGTCTTTGTGCGCTACTAGGAATACATTACTATCAGGAGGAAACCCACAAATTCTGCAAAAATAATTATAGTACAAAACTTTACTGGATCATCTTGAAAAGAAACATAAAAAACCACATTATTTGAAGAGTAAAAGAAATATCTGAATCTTCAAGAGGAAAGGTGGATGAAAAAAGAAAACATGATATTACAGACACAGCACGATGATGATCCATGGTCCATCCATATCATCAACTTCTACCTCTACTTAAAAAAAGATTTGTTCAGCCTACACTGTTTGAATAACTGAGAAAACAAAGATTTAGGAAATTAATGATAAAAAAATCACAGAAATTAATTTCAAAATTGGGGAAATGATTGCTGTGACAATCTGCCATTTTTCTTTGTAGAAGACCTTGATTTACAGACAGATAATTAAATTCACGTATGTCACAATATAATATTCCATCACGGTGGTACTTTTCAGAAGAGATTATCCACAATATATATAAAAGGGTAAGAACAAATTACACTTCAGCTGCAAGAAATTCAAAGCAATATCATTAACATCAGATAATTGGACTTGCTCATATAACAATGAAAGCTCTTTATAAGTATGTCAGAGCATTGGATTGACAAAAATTTTTAAAGCCACACACAGTGAAACATTACAAATCCCGTAGCTTTTTAGTGCTTCTCCATTCTGCAGAAAATATATGTCTAAAAAGGGAGAAATACTTAAGAGCTTGGATTTTTAAAAAAGAAATCATGATGTGTCCTAACAGATAATACACCAAACATTATAAAAGGTATGGAGCGACAGGTGTTATAAATGAGACATGGTTTTATTCATTCCTTAAGCTAGTAATACATGAATGATGCTATATTTTTCTCAAAAATCAATTAAAGATTTTATTACTTTATGTAGGAAATTGTAGGTCATTTAAGTAGATCACCAATTGCTACAGATAAATAATTGAAAATAAATTCAAAAATCTCAAACTTTGCAATACACAAGCTTATCCAAAGATGTGGAAACAAGATGAATTCTCATATTATATGCTGCAACGGATCATAGAGCAAAAAATTGCATTTACTATATATTTTTCAAAATCGAAAAACAATCTAGAAATCTTAAAATGCAACTCACTGGAAGCTAATGGAGATATAAATTAGATGCTACACACCATTTCATCAAAAATTCTAGCAGAGTGATTTAATGAATGATGTAAGATTTATTCTTTTGTAATACCTGCAGTTAATGCATTGCAAAATATTTGGCAAAAACTTGAAGGAAGCGGTGTAAAAACTAATGAAAGTGAACTTTTAAATTTCTGTTACTGAACGTCTTGGTACCATTAAAGAGAAGAAAATCTTTATGTACTTGCAACAGTTTCTAAATCCACAATACAAATTAGCTCCCTTTGATATTATTGCTCAGAATAAATTAAAAATTATTCACATGAGGTGCAAACTTTTTAATAAAATTACATTAGAAGCATTACATTAAGTTCAGATTCTATGAACAAAATGATGATCAAAAATTATCAAAGTAACATTATTCACATGAAGAAGCTGAAAATGAAACGGCAGATCTTGAGAAGGAAACACATTCAATTTTCTGGAATGCTTTGATGACATGCTACAAGAAAATCGTCAGAAGAAAATGAACAATATTCAGATTTAATCATTCCAAAAAAATTTGTCAAAGAAGAAAAAGTTTTTAAAGCTAAATAGAAGCAGCAGTAAGAGAAAACGACATGAATTAGAAAATACTTTCATATTACTGTGGATAAATATTTGGCAGCACCACTTATGGAACGAAAATCGGATGCTGATCCACGTTATGGTGGAAAGAAAGAAAAGCACATTATCCTGATTGCATGTTACTGAATTAGATAAGGAAATCATCTCCTGCTCCCCTTAGTGTAATTTAAGCGAGAGAATGTTTTAACCAAGCAGTAAATATTTATGCAAGTCAAGAGGAATTGTTTTCTCCAACAAATAGCTGATCAGCTCTGATTTTTCATCATAATTTAAGATTCATCTTGATTTTTTAAATATTAGAGAATGGTACCTAAATAGCAATGTGTTTAACAATATAATTTAATTTTTCTCAAAAAATTTTATTGTGATACTCTATACAGTATCGATAAAAGCTGGTATATATATATTATAATCTATATATATATAAATATAATAATATATATATATATATAATATATATATATATTATATATAATATATATATATATATATAAATATATATATCTTAATATATATATATTACTATAATATATATATATATTCTATATAATATACTATATATATATTATATATATATTTATATATAATATATTTAAATATTTTTAAATATATATGTTTCAAATAAATTTATTTCATTAAAAACCACAATCTGAATTTCTACAAATAGTAAGGTTCTATATCATAAATTTTTTAGTTCTTTTGGTCAGATATGGCATGTAGTTTTAAAGTTCTTTTACCAATTTTCATTTACCTTTTTCTGTATTGCATTTTTAAAGCTAGATTCATCAAAAGTGTATTTTTGTTTTAGGGGTAGTCATTCTTGGGATATCAAACCTTTTAAGTTGTTTATCAAAATATTAGTTAATTAAGTAAAAATGGTGTCATATAGGCCTATTCATATTATTATATATTATATAGTTTATAATATTAGCTATTCAGTATTGAAATAATTATTATCACTAAATCAAAAAAAATATTAAAATCATTTTTTTACAGTTTTTTGTATGAATCAGTTTTTCTAAATAAAATTTATCAATTAAATGTTTTATTATTATTTCAATGATTTAATAACTATTTTTTATTTTCATAACTACCTTCAAAATATAGGTCTCCGGCCGAAGAAAGCCGAATATAGGTCTCCCGCCGGAGCCGGAGATCTTTTAAAAAGGCCGGAACTCCGCCCAAGCCGGAGCCGGAGCCGGAGATCCGTTGCATCCCTAATATATATATATATATATATATATATATAATATATATATATATTATATATTACTATAATAATATATATACATATATTACTATATATATATATCATATATTTATCTATATTATATATAATATAATATATATATATATATTACCTTCTGGAATTCTTTTGCAAAGTTCGCAGGTGAAATGAGGTGCCCATTCCTTGTCTTGGTCTCCAAAATATGCTTTATAGACCTCGCACATTTTAGCAGATGTATTCACATGGTACATTTTTGCTCGTGTCATCATAAATTCACCGCAGGCATAACAAAATGCGTCTGTCTGATATTTGCAACCTCTAGATGCCATCTGTGATGAATGCACCTATCAAAGACAACATATCCTCACCTGAACAGTTACTAGAAGACTGATAAACTAATCAGCTAACTATATTGATACTTGATCGTACGTTCTATGTATTTATTTTTTCATCTAAGTTGCCAGGATGTTCAAGAAATAAAAATATGTCGTGTATTTAAAAAATATTAATTTTCTCTGAAGGGCAACATCCAATGTTGGGCTCGGGCTGAACACCATTTTCAGCCCTCTAAAAATGGACATATAATTCGGAATTTTCAGCCGATTTTGACTATATAAACGCCAAAATGTAGCTTTTTTGCCCTCTAGAACGTTGTTTTCCGGTGTTTTTTCTGTGTCTGTAGTCATTCTTTCAGAATTTTCAATTTTTTCCAAACCCATGTTTTTGATATTCTTAGCATCAACTACCAGAATTTTTTCGAAATGACTTCAAACTTGAAATATGCATATATAGGTCCATTACCTACAATAGTACAGAAGTACATTTTCGATTTTTTGGGTTTTGTGCTCAGCGTTGTCCAATTTCCAAACCCACTTTTTTTGGGATTTTGAAATGAAAAATCTGCGATAAATTTTTTTTTTCTGTCGGAGCGAAATGGATGAAATTTTCAGGTCATATGTAGTCAGGGAGATGCACATTTTTTTTACTTTAGATAATTTCTTTGTATATCTGCATTAAGGCTTTTGGAATTTGTTCTCCTTCACCTTTTCCAAATTCATTTTTCGAAACTTTTTTTAAAATTTTCTGATTGAGTATACAAAAAAATTATCTAAGTTAAAAATTTGATGTTGATCGGACAATAATAAAAAAAAAATCGCAATTTTTCATTTCAAAATAAAAAAAAAAGTGGGTTTGGAAATTGGACAACGCTGAGCACAAAACTCAAAAAATCGAAAATGTACTTTTTTACTATTGTAGGTAATGGACCTATCTATGCATATTTCAAGTTTAAGGTCATTTCGAAAAAATTCTGGTAGTTGATGCTAAGAATATCAAAAACATGGGTTTGGAAAAAATTGAAAATTCTGAAAGAATAACTACAGACACAGAAAAACACCGGAATACAACATTTTAGAGGGCAAAAAAAAAAAAGCTACATTTTGGTGTTTATATAGTCAAAATCGGCTGAAAATTCCGAATTTTATGTTCATTTTTAGGGGGGCTGAAAATGGGGCTCAGCCCGAGCCCGACATTGGATCTTGCCCTGAAATGCGATGTCAAAGTAACAAAAGCAAAGTTTGAAGGGAATATTATTTTTCTTTGCTTTCTACACAGAAGCAATTAGGAAATAATGCTTTCAAAGCAAAGACAAAAAAAAATCTTTTTTTTTGTTACAGTTTTATTATTATTATTATTATTATTATTATTATTATTATTATTATTATTATTATTATTATTATTATTATTATTATTATTATTATTATTATTATTATTATTATTATTATTATTAAAAATTATATGGTACTTAAGGTTATATTCTGAAATTGTTCTATGCGTTGGTAGTTGGTATCTCCCTTTTTATGTTATCGGATAAGAAATGGAGGGAGGCGATGTTTATTAATTCTTGAAGTTGAAGTGAACGGAGAGGAGAGTTCGTTCCTTCATCTGATCGTAATGAAAGGACAAGGTTTCTTGTCTGGGGTTGAGAAGAAGGGTTTCCTATGTATGGGAATGAAGATTCTTATGCTCCGGGTAGGTGTTTTGAAGTTCACTGGGATACAGTTCGATTCTTGAGATTGGAATGTGTTTCAGTTGGTCCACTGTTTATTTCTATAAGAAGAAGTTAGAGTTCTTGATATTATGGGATTGGGTAGTGAGAATTCTTCAGTTACCTCTTAGTTTAAACAATTTGTGAAAGTTGAGTCTCTTAAAACTGGAAGTTTATAGGGGTGAACAGCATTTCTTAAGTCAAGGTTTCACCTAGGTTCGACACTAGGATTTTTTTTACGGTCATTCCTTTACGCAATAACACATCTAGTTGCAGATATAAAACAGCTTTTCTCTCATTTCACTGTTTATTTTTACTTTTTCTTGTTAATTCGCAAGCAATGTTTCTTATATAATTTTTAATTAATCTAAACCAGTCTTTAAGGTATGGGGTCTAAATCAGTCACTCTAAAGAGTTCACAAAAAAAAAAAAAAAATTAAGGTACGTAAGAGCCTCGTACCTCTTACAACTTGATGGAAAGAATTAATAAAATTGATATTAATGGTTTATTAGCTTATTTTGAAACAAGTAATGCGGTATTGAAATTTTGATGGATATTTGACAATTAATAGTAACAATCAATCACTTTCTTATCGTTATAACAAAGGTAATTCAATTAATATCTTGCTTAATGTGCTTAATGATTCAAAGTATTTGACCACATATTAAAATGTCTGATTTATAATAATGTTTCATACAATAGACGAAAGGGGCAAAACTCACCAGATAAGAAAGCTTACTACTACAGGTGCAAGAGAGTCAACACCCTTACAAAGAACTCGTGGAAAAATAAGTTTATATGCAACATTTTATATTTCATATGAAACGATCCTATGGTTGTTTCATATATATATATATATATATATATATATATATATATATATATATATATATATATATATATATATATATATATATATATATATATATATATATATTAGGTAGATATATATATAGAAATCTGTATAACCTGCAATCATATTCATAGTATTACCCTGATGTATTTTCACCATGCTAGGATTCGATCCTGGAACCTAGCAGATGAGCAGGATCGAATCCCAGCGTGGTGAAAATACATCAGGGGTATTTTATTACTATATATATATATATCTTTTATTTTTTATATATATATATATATATATATATATATATATATATATATATATATATATATATATATATTATATATATATATATATATATTTTTATATATATATATATATGCTATATATATATATATATATATATATATATATATATATTCACCGTTTTATAATTTATAGTCTTGTAAGTTTTACCAGAGTTTTATCAGGATAATTTGTGTAAAAATACTCAAACTTGTTAATTAGTAGTATATGGAGTCTGTTTTTCTCCAACCCTGACTCGTCATAAAATCTCTCAATCAAAAACTCTGCAGCAAAATTCAAAACACATTTCAAACAAATATTTTGATGACAGTTTCTCATTGAGTAGCATTTAAAAATATCTCCCTCAGCGACCGCGTTTACGGGTAAATTTCCTATTATTAATACAATGACGAACAAAAGCTGTACTTCAATAGCATGACACCCAGATTTTCCACTCGTATACTCAACGTTTCCCTCATCGTCCTCATATATATATATATATATACATATATATTATTATTATTATTATATTATTATTATTATACATATTATACATATATATATATATTTTCATTATGTTAATATAATTGATATGTTCTATAACGATTTTAGATCTATGTTTATATGTTTAACTTATATTATATATACATATATATATATATTATATTATATATATATATATATATATATTATATATATATATATATAAATATATATATATATATATATATATATATATATATATATATATACATATATATATATATACGTATTATTAAGGTATATATATATATATATATATATATATATATATATATATATATATATATATATATATATATATATATATATATATATATATATATATTATATATATTTATATATATATATATATATATATATATATATATATATATATATATATATAGTTGTGGGAGGAGGCCATTTGTTGTGGGAGGAGGTTTAGGGAGTTATTTCTTTTTTTCTTCCTCCATAGTAACAGATGTAGTTCTTTGATAGCTCCTCGTATTAGGCTTCGTTTATATGTTGAGGAGCCTAAGAATCTACAGGTACTCGGAATTTTACCTTTCTCTGTTGAAGCTGCCTTCTTCACTCCCAGGAAGCTATATGGTTAGGCTTTGATTGGTACTTCGAGGCTAATGAACCATCAACACAAGTAGTTATAACCTTTTATAGTTATCTCTTTTAATAGTAAGGTGTTAAAACAGCTTTAGTTTTTGGTTATTTTATTAAATTTACATTGAATTATATACAAACGAGTCGCTGACCTAAAGTTACGCGCAATAATATTTTTACAATTTTTATTATATATAAATCTCCGCTGACCTAAGACCTAAAAAAAATATTTTATATGTCAGAGAGAGAGAGAGAGAGAGAGAGAGAGAGAGAGAGAGAGAGAGAGAGAGAGAGAGAGAGAGAGAGAGTTAGCAAAAATCGCCAAAATCATAGGTTACAAATTTCACCAAATACAAGTTATTTACATAAATATGATATAAACTGTGATATAATACGCTATAAAATATTATTTCACACTAGAGTTTACCTTTTAGCACATATTACAATGGGAAATAAGCATATAAAGCAATGTTACTGAAGGGCGCAATGAAAACGCGAGCGTTTCACGATAATGCGAAAACGGTTCAACGAGCTGAACGAAGTGGCAAC
>JABUQX010095644.1:0-5000 GCA_015478945.1 Trachelipus rathkii
TATATTATATTATTATTATAATTATATATATTATAATATTAATATATATTATATAAAATAATAATAATTCAATAAATGGGGACCCCTTTTGACAGTTAATTTTCAAAACAAATTGGCTGGGGAATGTTGGAAACCCTTGGGACCTAAGCAGAATTAAGGGGCGTTATGTGTGTATATGAAACCCACTTTTTTACACCCACCGATGGACTTAAAAAATAAAGTGTGAAGCTACGAGGAATTTCTTCCTGTTGGATGTGGGGAGGGGAATATTTTATCTTCAACCCCACACAAACAAAGGAAACCACCATGGCCCCCAACTCCAAAACCCGGTCCTCCAACCAAACTTCGGCGGGGCCCGGCCCCGTAGCGTCAAAAAACGGTTAAACCGCCACAGATGGTGGAAATTTACTTTTATTTCGGGGACTTTTACAATGTATTTATTTATTGAAACCATACCTGCTATAAATATCAAACCCAGTGAATAATTAGCCGGATTCAAATATTGACCCTTACCAGGCAAACTTTTCCAACCAGGTTTTCACAATCGTACCCAGCAGTGTGAAAACAAATTTACTATGTTAGGGGGGCGTTCAGTTTATATGGAAAATGTTAAAACTATTACCCAACTGGTTGATATTATTTAAGGCAATTGTCATAATATATTATATATTAATATATATTATATTATATATTTTAATATTATAGTAATAATGAATATATATTTATATATATTATATATATATATATTATATATATATATATATATATAATTACTATACATATATATATAAATATATATATATTTTATAATTATTATAATAATATATAATTATATTTATATATATATATATTTATTATATATAATATAGTATATATCATATATTATATATATATATATATTATATATAATAATAAATATAATATAATATATATATATATATATTATATATTTATAACCAGCGGCGTTCCACAACTCGAAATTTGAATTTGGGGGAATTCCCTGGGAACAAATATTCCTGCAACCAAATCCCGGGAACAATTTTCCCTGCACCAGCTTGTAGTCGGAAATGTTTGCGGGAATTAAAAAAAAAATAAAATTATCTATTTTAATTCATTTTATTTGGCCGGCCCCCCCGCCTATTTTAACTCGTATCAATACATTTCCAATCATTAACAATTCGAGATGTACAAAGTTCGAGCAACAGCTCCTAATATTACAACAAAAAACTAATATTTTTTTTTTTTTAGTATCAGGGCGCTATTTTACCCCCTTTTTCCCAATATTGCAAGAGGTGCCAAAACACGCCCAACTTCCTTCTTTTATATTTCTCCAAAATTAAAAACCAGTTTTATTTATACAAAAAAGGAAAAAAATAAATTAAATAAGCTTACATTAATAAGCATAGGTTCCGGAATTAATTTATATCTCCATTTCTATGATAAAACAAGGTTTCTAAGCATTGACCGAGCGGGATGATTCTAGCTTTAAAAAAAAACTTTTAACATTCCGAGAAGTCCTGGATTTTTTAGATTTTTATAAGCGATTCTTTCTTCTGGTCCCCCAAAGCTTTTCAAGCTTTTTAAAACAAAAAATTTCTTTATTGTATAGATCAATCAGTAAATGATTTATGGAATAATTTTTCTTTCCTTCATAAACCATTTTTATTTCCTCTTTCTTCTTTTGATTTGTTTTTGGAAACTCTATATGAAGAACGGCTGTTCTCACATCCACCCACTAACGAGCAAGCGCTTTTAAACCCATTTTTGTTGCTTCAACTTCAATAAAGCCTTCGGATAGTTTTAGTTCCTTCATGGGAATTACTTTCATTTGAGATTCTTAATTTAGGGGCATTTGTAGCCCCACTTGTTCTTTGAGAAAATGCCAGGAAAACTTGTTCTTTTCAGGGGAATTATTCTCCACTTTAAAAAATAATTGCTTAACATTTATAGAATCACACAACCTCCTCTCCACTTATTGCATTTCCACTTGCAAATAATATCAGTTCTAATATTTAAATAAATTTCATTGCCACAATCATCCAACCCATTACATTTGATTTCCAGTACGGTTTACTATAGAAGAACAAAACAAACTAATTCTCAAAAGTCTCTCTAAGCGAAAAGGGGACAATCCCCCCCACCCATCCCAAAAAAATTAATTTTTGAAATTTTTAAATTTTCAAAAAAGAGTAGAATGAGCTTCACTGCAAAAGTTAATAGTGTATCTGTTGCATTTGGGCTTTACTAGACGAATAATAATAAAATAAGGGAGCCAAAAGTCCCATGGGGCAGTAATTCCACCAACATATTTTAAACATTTTTTTCATGGCCCCATTTTAAAATTTGAAGGTACAGCACTAGATTGATGAAAACATTTAAATTTTAAAATGTTTTCCCTCTAGTAGCAGCTCTGCTCCACACGGAAAGTTTAAAAAAAAACATATTTCATTCCAATCCCCAAAACCTTTAATGATTTTTAATTAAATATGTTCATCAGAATCTTGTAAATCATCATACTTTAATGCAAAAAAGGATGCAAAAAAAACGATTTGCAATAAAAAAACTAGTTTTATGATGGGTTTATCAAATTAGAAAACACTTCCAGCGGGTCTATTTACATGCAAGAAGAATTTTATGCCATTGCATTTAGGAAAAAGTTGTACCATTCATTAGAACAGCTGCAAAGCGATATAGATCAATTATGGCACACAACTTTACACTTAATATTTGGTAATTATATAGGAAAAAAACACGTAACGCGAAAAAAAAGTTTCTGGAACTGCTGGTTGAGTCTTTCAGCCGGCTGCTTTATCAATCAACTCCATAATGGAAGATTTCCCCTTTTTGATGTTGGAAAACTTTTCGGCTTACGGGGCGATCCCCATTGCTTGATATAAAATAAATCAAAGTTTTTTCATTACCTTTTTACAGTATTATAGCTTTTGGAAAAACTATTTTTTCCCAGGTGCTTTAAATACCAAACCCCAAAAAAAACCTTTGATAAAAACAAATAACCTGTGGCGGTTCAGGGTTTGACCCGTTCCCAACAAAAACCACTGGGTCGTTTTAAAAGTTAGTTTTTTTGTCTTGAAGTCCTTTATTAAAATTAAGATAATAAAATTAAAATAAAAAATTTTTTTTAAAAAATCCCAAAAAATATCCCACTTTTATCAAAAAAACTCAAAAAAAAAAAACAAAATAACACACCTCAAAAAAAAGCTATAAACATCCATTAAAAAAAAGAAAAACAAGCATATAAAAACAAAGATTAAGTCCCATTTGTTCATTACACGGGTTCAAAAAAACACATCCCATTTATAACCAAACACCACCTTCACATTGACTTAAGGAAGTAGAAAACTTGGAAAAAAAAAAAAAACAAAAACACCCTCAGGCAAAATAGACAATCGAAGAATTATAGGTGTAAAATAGTTGGGAAATAAAAAAATTAGAAAAGAAAAAACAGGTATTAAGAAAAAGCAGCATTTTATGGAAATTTTGGTCATTCCTCGCCATCAAATTTCTTTTCATTCACTTATTATATATTTCACTGATTCAAAAACATTTATATAAAACAGAACGAACACCACAATATTTAAAAAGAAAAATAGTTTTGCACTAGTATAAATTTGGAGTTGTTTTAACAAACAAATTTTAGAAATCCTACCTAAACTACATTTTCCCTCTGACCTTTTTTGGAAATTCCTGCATTTCCAGTGCATAATTTTTTTAAAAGTGGCGTTTCCCCCTGAACTTTTCCCTGGGGGACCCAATTTTTTTTCCCGGAACTTTTCCCTGACCTTCCCTTGACTTTCCAAATTCTATGGAATACCCCCCTTCGGATAAAATTATATATAAATAATATATTATTAATATATTAATAATATATATATTAATATATATATATATAAAATATATATTATATATTATATAATTATTACCAAAATAATCAATGAGACGAAAGTAAAATCCCGTTAATTAAACTTCGCTATAAAAATTTTTCCGTTAAAAAACTTTTAAACGCCTCTAAACCTACGTATCGTATTCAAAAAGACGTTAAAAACTTAAATTTAAGATGTGCGATCTTTTGGCTGCCAAAAAAGTTATTATTTATATTGTTCATATGGAAAAACTATTAAATTAATAATTTTTTTACAAATTTCCTACGCAATCCTACTCCATATGGAGAGCTCCAAATGGTTTATAATTTACTCGGCTATTATCCAGATTAGTAATGTTTACACAGGGTGGAAAAAACTCGAGTTTTGAGGGAATGTGCTTACTTGCTGACACCACCCCTCGTTCAACTATATTTCTCTATTCTTAATACTAGCACTCCTCTGTGTGTGGAAGCCACGCACCATGTTCCAACCTATTCCGAAAAAAGGAAAGCCTCTCTGATCCTTCTAACTATCGCCCAATAGCGTGCTCACTTGTATTCTATCTAAGCATCTTTGAACCCTTCTTCAACTTTCATTTCTTAGATCATTGGGAATCTCATTCTCTTCTTTTCCGATCGCTAGTACGGCTTTGGTGTTCAAAGTCTACTGGCATTATACTTTCCTATTTAACCGATTTATGGTTTTTCCGCTCTTTGCGGAAATACTGGAGACTTGCGTGGTGCGCTTGACATATCCAAAGCATTTGACTGGGCATGGCACGCATCATTGGTCTCCAAGCTCCCCTCCTTTCCTCCTTCTCTTTGCTTACTTATGTCTAGCTTTTCTTTCAAGCGCTAAACATCGGGCTATGGGTTGATGGAGCGACTTCTCTTCTTTTTCTGTCAATAGTGGAGTTCCTCAGGGTTTCGTCTCATCTCCTACTTTTATTCCTACTTTTCCATTAATGATCTTCTCACCTATGCCGGCAATAGACAAACATTTCATTTAAGGTGGATCTACAAAAAAATGAGCAAGTTTTTTTTGGAATATATATATATATATATATATATATATATATATATATATATATATATATATATATATATATATATATATATA
>JABUQX010095644.1:10000-25000 GCA_015478945.1 Trachelipus rathkii
GAAGAGCTAAGGGAACAGGAATGGTGTTTTGAATGTGAATCGATTGGACACTCCGGAAAGGCATGTAAGTGGAACTTCCCATACTGCCGTTATTGTCGAAAGCCCCATAGAAGAAAATCAACCGCCGCCTGTAAGAATGCCCCTTCATGGAGACCGTCTCCAGATTTAGACCAAATGTTCATTCCTTTTAACAGCGCCACAGATTTTGAAAAGGATCTGAAAACCGAGAAACGGGAATGCCTAAAAACAGGAATGAAAGGTCACAGGATTTTCTCAACAGACGAAGAGGAATATGAGCCCCGCAGATCTCATGGAAAAAAGAAGTACGAGAGTCTATATGGCCGAGGGACAGTTCCCAGAGACAGGAACCTTTCACACAGGTAGCAGCACCCAGAAGTATATAAGCAACCGTGCTTAAGGGTATCTAGGTAACAGTACCTAGGAGGAAAAAAGCAATGGTGCCTTCCGAGTGGAGAGAGCACTACAAGCAGAATGCTTCGAGGGGCATTCACCAATCTTTTTATTATTAAATCGAAGAAGGGAAATTGACAGCCACATATATATATATATATATATATATATATATATATATATATATATATATATATATATATATATATATATATTATATATATATTATATAATAAATAATGTATATATATATACATACACGAATATGTAGGTATACATTTAGGTCCTAGGATGATAAGCACAATCCTCCGTGAAAAAGACTTAAGTTGGTTCATCTCGACCATGTCCTTTTAAGGGAAGTTACCATTTTGGGCCGAAAGTTTTCCCAAGTATTCCCCCTTAAAATTAAAGTACCGAGCAGGTCTTTGGATGTTTTAGGATGAGTGCCCCAGTGTTTACTGCGATCTTTAGTATTTGATTGTTTCCTCTTTTTCAATTTATTAATGAAGTTTTTTTTAAACAAAGGTTTAAATAGCAGTTTTCGATCTTTAGTATTTAATTGTTTCCGTTTTTTCCTTTTTCTATTTATTAATAAAGTTTTTTTGAACAAAGGTTCAAATAGCAGTTTTGAGATAAAGGAGATATACAGATATCCCCTGCAGCATTGATTTTAATGTCCCGAAGGACATATTTGATGACAATATTTTTATTTGATTTAAAAATGTGTTTCGTTTTTTTTTGCTCTTTTAGACTAAGAATGTATCTATTTTTATTTTAAAATAGAGTAGCGGTTAAGAAACTGTTCCGATGAACGTTTTTTTTGTTTTTTTTTTCAGAATTAAAAATATTTTTTTAATAACGTAATTGAGAAATTTTTGCTAAATCATTCGGTTCTGAATTTAAAAATATAAGTTTTGATCATTTTGTTTGGATTTCTTTATAACGACGTTAGTTTCATTCCAAACACATAATTTTATATATAATTTTATAATTATATAATTTTATATATATATATTTATTTTTTATATTATATATATATATATATATATATATATATATATATATATATATATATATATATATATATATATATATATATATATATATATATTATATATATATTATTATATAATTATAACATGTATATTTAAGCATGTACGCGAAAAGAGTATCTTCGATCACCTGTTCGAACCAAGGTCACCGAAACGGCGTATTGATCATATGATCATGAAATGACCTTGGAAAGAGAACTGAACGAAAGACGGAAGAGAAGAAAACAAATTCTTTTCCTCTCTCTTTAACATTTAGATATAAAATTATTTTGCGTATATTGATTAAGTTTAAAGAAATTTAAAGAAAATACCGCTTTGTACTAGTGATTTTAATTGCTAAAATCACAGTCGAATATATAATTTTCTTATTTTTTTTGGTATAAATTTAAAACATATTTCACTCCTGTGGGAGGGCAAACGCATTTTTCCGTTAAAAAATACTAAAATAGAAAAAAAAATAAAAAAATTTTTTTTCATATATAAAAAATAATAAGAAAATAAGCTAGCTTTATTAATTTCTTTTTACAGCTTCATTAATTTTAATAAGTAATTTTACTAATTTTTATGGCTTCATTAATTTTAATTTGATTTCATTTTATACAGCTTCAGTAGTTTTACAGTTCTTCTAACACTTTTATTAATGATGCTCAGCTTCATTTTTTTTAACTTTATTTTTTAATATAACTTTAGAAAAAATATTCTTAGCATTGTAATTCTATAGCACCGCTACAAACTAGTTTACAATTAAGCCAGTAATTGCTTTGTTTTAATTAACCATTAACTTTAATGTTTACCGCTTTGTTTTGAGTAATTTTAAAGTCTTTTTTTTTTATTTTAATCATGATTTTGATTTGGCGACCATTTTATTTTTAAGAAAAAAAAAAAACTAACCTTATCTAGTAAGCCAGAATAGTTTTAAAACAAACATAGCTTATTAAGTACTGATTTTTAAGAAAAACTAACCTTATCTAGTAAGCTAGAATAGTTTTAAAACAAATATATCTTATTAAGTACTGATTTTTTTTAAGTAGTTGGTATCACGCGATATTAACATTATTAACCATTGCTTTAATTGTAATTTGCTTTAATTTTTAAGCAACAACCTCAAAACCTTATGCTTTCTTAAGAAACGTTTAACTTAAAGTAACAAATCAGACGAAAAATTTTTAAATAAATATTTGCAGGAAATTTAGAAAATGATTTTAGGAGATGAATCTATAGTAATGCATTGCAACTTGAAACGTTGGTATGCGTTTACCAAATTTAAACCGACATTAAAATGTAAATTTTGTCCCAATGTACCGCCTCATTGGAGACAAACAAATAAACTACACGTTGCAGTCATTTACAACAGATACCAGGCTATCCTGTTTCCATCTTTGTTTGTCAGAGACACACGTCTCTCATTCATGGAGATGCGAGACTACCATCTCGATGAATGCTAGGTATGCTGTCTTTTCTTTGGACATAATGCACATCTATGTTGATTAATACAAATCTTTCAGATGAAGATTCCCTCTGGAGGGGAGACCTTTATAGTAACAGTTTGTACTTGTACCAAACATTCAAATCAACATAGTTGTTAGGCGCCAAAGCTCTTACATGTTCAAACAAAACACATTCTTTCAGATGTTCCCACGATCCAAGCTATGACTCGCCCTAAGAAATTCCTAAATTTTACAAACAAATCTCGCATGGAAACACATCAAATGAGGCACACATCTCCTCTAACACCTTTTCTCCTAAGTCTCAAAGTTCTGTAACCTCCATTCAAGGTTGCAACTTTGTTTTGTAATTTCTCCTATGAATTTCGTTTTCAAACGTTCTTACCTTATGACTAAGCGCTAAGAGAGAGAAGCCTCCAGGCTCCTTCACAAAATTGCAAGCCTTATTAGCTCTGCCGCAGTAGAACGGAATGGTTCGGGGTTTAAAAGTGGCTACGAAAGAACGAGTGAAAGGGGGGCGTGAATTGTGTTCGAGGCAGGGAAAACATATTTCCTCTAAGTTACTTCCATTGTGTGTTAATATATTTGTATATATATATACATACTATATTATATATATATATTATTATATATATATATATATAAGACATATTATGTGTATGTATATATTACTCTTTTATATTTTTATATACTCTTATTATAACCCATTCTTTTCCTTTTTAAATTTAAAATAACACAGGCATTTTTATTAAATGACACGAGCGTGTCCCGCAATATCCATGGGTTTTCCAAATAGTCTTTAAAGGAAGAAGTGAAGGTAATTAATCCTAATTTATCTTTATTTCAGAAGGTTATTTAACTTTAAAATAATTGAAATTTATTTTTAACCATTTTTTGTTGAATGATAAAAAAAGGGTCACCTGAAATGTATAATTTATTTCGATGTCATAAATTTTTAAATATAAAGTGATCTTAACTAATTTTAAATATAATTAATTATTCATTAATGATTATATTGAATTTTTATAGTTTGGTGAATGTGATAATTTTATATGATTAATTATTATTAATTTTATGTTGTACTACAATTTGTTAACCATAATTAGAATGTCCTATTTATTCCAAAATTATCCATTCTCCGCAGGTTGTTGTCACGGGTTTGTGGCTATGGGTTTTGTTTATATGATTTTATATTTTGTGGAATTAAACCAATCCAATCAATAAAGAATAAGAAGCAGCGTTTTTATTCATGACAACCATTTAAGAGAATGCCCCGAGCGGCGAAAGAAAAATCTCGTTATATATATATATATATATATATATATATATATATATATATATAATATATATATAATATATATATATATATTATATATATTATATATATATATTATATTATATATTTATTTTTTTTCTGATAACTTTACAGGAGCCACCACTGCGCACCAAAAAAAAAAGCGGCGAATACGAGTCAGGAAAACCACTACGGGGCAACTCCTAAACAGAACGCATGAAAACGGGAATGCAAGTATTAAATTTCCTATAGAGCAGAGTCAGTTCCCGAAGGAAAGCAAAAATCGCGTCACTGTGGAAATGAAGTGATTCAGACATATATATGAGAGGCGGGATTGGACAGGTATGGTGGGTAACAAGGGGAAAAGCCGGTCTCTGGAAGCCGCAAGAGCCACACAATCCACGAGAAGATGGCGTACCGAAAGTAGACACTGGGAACGGGAAAGGATATAAAGGGGGATGCTCCCTTGCCATAAGATAGCTGTGAGTGACATTAGTTGGCCCTATTTCACAAACGAGCCAGGACACCTCTGGTCCGACTCCGGCGAAAAACGATGGCCAAATCCCAGGAGGCGGCTTTACGCTACGAGTTTGCATACCACATGATCTTCGCGACCAACACTCCTGCCAACAAGCGAGAAGCCCCTTTGAGACGGGAGCAGAACATCAGCAGCTGGAAGGTGTTGTTCCAGCAAGATGGCTTACAGGTAAGTATCGTCGACAGGTAATTTTGCAGGTGGCGGCACGATAGGCCGCTTTGCAGCAAATTCTCTACACAGTATACCCACGAGAGATAGGACACAGAAAACATATATATATATATATATTATATATATATATATAGTATATATTATAATAATATCTATATATATATATATATATATATATAATATATAGTATTATAATGGCCCGTATTTAACATGGGCCCCATGGGCCCGGGCCCAGGGCGGCAAATTCTGGAGGCGGCAAATTATGCTAGACCTGACAGACTACGTGCTCTGTCTAGATACATTACATAAGTGCATCGGTCTGAATAAATTTATTAAGAATTAAAAGTTAATAATTGAGTTTTCAGAAGTAGAACATTATTTATTGTTTTAAACAAGTAGGTGATTTAGCAGTTTTGATATTAATGGATGGTCGAAAAAGGTTGAGCGGCGCAAAATACCGTAAAACAGCAGAAGAGAAAACGAGAAAGGAAAATGAAGTGTTATCTAAAATACCAAGAGTAGACTCATTCTTTATCACAAAGACAAATGAATCTGTCGTGAGTGCGGATGAATCTTAAGTAATTTCAAAAGTCAGTGATGATAACGATAACACGGGTAACCGTGAAACATATACATCGACTTCTTCCGTTACTATCGAGAATAGTGACCAGGTAGACGAAGCACAAGACAAAGAAATCTTTATAACAAGCGATGATTCATTTTATTGGAAGGTTAGTGAAGCCACGCGAGACTACTTTGCAAAAAAATTGGATTAATCAAAATTCAGACATAGATTTTTTTTAATTCTAAGAGAATTTATTCAGATAAAAGTAGATTCTTAACAAAATCCTTGTTTGAACGAAAACTTTTGATGGAGATGTTGTGAAACGTGACTATTTAGTGTACTCTAGCAGTCAAGGATGCGTTTTTGTGGTCCCGTGGTAACCTTTTTGGAGGGCGGTGTGTATCTCATTTGGTAACAAGAAGGAATTTACCGATTGGAACATGCCAATACAAAATTGACTGAACATGAAAATTCCGTTCGCCATCGTGATTGTATATGTTGATGCTGAAGAGACTTAGTAATTCATTATGTAGAGTTGACAAGTCAGCTGCTCTCTCAATTAGAAAAAGAAGTAAATTGGAGAAATGAACTACAAAGAGTTATTGCTGTTATTTAGAAACTTTCCTCGTGGGAGTACCATTCCGAGGCGATAATGAAATAGCTGGCTCTGTTCGAAATGGAAATTTTATGATGTGTCTGGAACTTATTGCAGAATTTGACCCTTTTATACAAAATCACCTATCTCAATGTCAAATGTCTGGCAAAGGAAGCACTTCTTATTTATCACATAGCACTTACGAAGAACTTATCCAAATTATGGCTAAAGGTAATCAGTGAAATAGTGAAAGAAATTCATGAAAGTAAGTATTTTTCTATTATTGTTGATTCCACTTCAGACATTACTCATAAAGATAAGCTGAGCTTTATCATCAGATATGTTAGCAAAGAAGGTACTGCCTAAAGAACGCTTTTTAGAATTTATTAAAAATCCTGGTCATAGAGGTAAAGAACTAGCGGAAACGGTGATGAGTTTTTCTCAAAGCAAAGGAATTAGACATAAGCAGTTTTCGGGGTCAAACGTATGATAATGCTGCTAATATGTCAGGAATATACCATGTTCAGCCATTCCTCACATTTAGTGGGATTAGAGCTTGTTCAAAACAATGGTTGTAAAAACAGGGCCCCGGTTTCTTTTTTTGCTTTGGCTTCAGTTTTTATAATTTTTTCTCGGGCTCTATGCATCGTTGAGGTTCTTAGAATCTTTCTTCAAAGAATATACTGTCAAAACACCTTATGTGGGACAAGGTGGTCAGCTCAAGCAGAAGTTTGTAAAAGTTCTAAACAACGGTTGGAGCTATTGTTAAGGCTTTAAACTCTATATCTGAAGATAAAATGAGAGACCCAGTCAATTCAGCATGAGGCAACGGGAATTTGAAAAATCAGAGTTCCCTATGAAATAATCTTTAATGTTTCTGTAATATGGGAACCAATGACTTGAAATATTTGATTAATGTAATAAAAATATTGCAATCTGAAGATATGGATGTGACCACCGTTATTAATTTGTATAACTCTCTGTGTAACTTAGTTAATGAAATAGAAGTTCATTAGCACCTACGAAAATTGTTGCAAGAAAAAATTGAAAATCTTTATACAAAAAGACATCAAGAATGTATCTAAACTTAAAGATCTGAGAAAGAAGAAATTATCAAATATGCATTCTTCAAGCAAGCTTCAATACTATATTAGTGATGGGGAACGATTAAGTCGTCATCGTCATCGTCATCGGCAAAATCGGCATAATTTTTTTTTACATCGTCAATTCGTCATCGTCATCGGCAAATTTCGCCGATTATTTTGCCGATCAATTGAACAAATATTAAGAATTTTGAATAATATTAAAACTCAATAATAAATAATAATATAATAATAATAATAATAATAATATAATAAATAAATAATAATAATATAATAATAATAATAATAATAATAATAATAATAATTTTATATGATATAAATATTTATATATTATATATATATTAATATATATATATAATAATATATATTATATATATATATTATACTATATATATTATAATATATATATATATATATATATATATATATATATATATATTTATATATAATATATATATAATATATATATATATATATATATATATATATATATATATATATATATATATATATATAATATATATATTATAATATATATATACATATTGGAAAGAGTACTTTGATGAGTTGCTGAAATGTGGAGGTGCAGTCGGAAGAGGAAGGGGAAGAGAGAGGAGGAGGAGAGAAACGAAGAGGGAGTGAGGAGGAGGGAATAACGGAGGAGGAATTTGTGTGGAGGCGTTAGGGAAAATGAAGAGCGGAAAGACTCCTGGTGAGGGAGGATACATATTGAATTGCTGAATGGAGGGAGAGAGGAAGCTTGAAAGCCTTGATGCTGAGATTTCTAAACAGGTGTTGGGTGGAGAGTAGAGTGCCGGAAGGTTGGGGAAGGTAAATAATAGTTCCAATTTATAAAGGTAAGGGGGACGCCGGAAATTGTAAAAAATATTATAGAGGAATCTCACTAATTGATCACATGGCTAAGTTATATGAATGAATATTAGAAAGAAAATTAAGATCAAAAATAGGGCCAGATAGGTGAAGAGCAGTATGGGTAATAGAGGTGGCAGAAGCAATACAGATTTAATGTTCGCATTGAGATGATACAGGAAAATACATGGGAATACAACAAGAAGGATATATCGCCTTCATAGATTTGAAGAAAACTTGATTCTGTACCCAGGGAGAAGCTTTGGAGAGTTCGGAGAGGGATTATGAAGTTGATGACAGACTGATAAGGGCAGTAAAAAGTACATATGTGAATAGCTTAAGTAGGAGAAGAACAGGATATAAAAACGAGGAATAGTTTGAGGGAAAAACTGGAGTAAGGCAGGGTAATGTGCTGTCGCCGATACGGTTTATAGCGTATTTGGACACAGTCATAAGAGGTGTAAATGAGAGTTTAGAGGAGATTGACGGAGACATCATGGTATACGCAGATGATTTTGCGTGTTGGAGTGGAGATGGTGAGAGGTTGAGGCAAATGGTGCTGTGTTTCGCAGAAAAATTGAGAAGCTGGATTAAATATGAATGTGGAGAAAACAGAAATAATGATAGTAAGTAGGTAGGGAGGAGGAGGAGGAGTTGATAGTGGAGGTAGATGGTAGAGAGATTAAAAATGTGGACAGATATAAATACCTAGGAAGCACATTTGGAAGAGAAGGGGGTGTGCAAAGGAAATTACTAGTTAGGCTTGAGCAGTATGGCAGGACTGTAAGGAGCAGTATACCCTATCTTGAAAGATAAATATAAACAAAGAAGTGAAGAGAGCAATATACGAGGGAATGTTGACCCAATACTGTTGTATGGGGCAGAGACATGGAGCATTACAGGGAGAGAGGAGAGAGTAGAATTCAAACAGCGGAGATGAATGTGTTGAGGACGGTGATTGGGAAAGACGAGGAGAGACAGAGTGAGAAAACGAGACAGTGAGGGAGAGCGGGGTGTGAAACCCATGATCGAATTAAGGTGGACGCAGCCAGCTTAAATGGTGGGGACTACCTTTTCTAGACAACAATCTACACAGACATCCCTATCCCCTTATATCCTACGTGTAGGGAAGAAAAATTGCCCACATCGTATGTCCTGCGTGTCGTAGAAGGCGACTAAGGGACGGTGGTAGTTAAGTTGGCTGCCCCACTACCACTTATCTTTTGCCAGGAATGCTAATGCCATGCCTCGGAGAAGGTCGTGATCGCAGTAAGCGCCTTCTATCCTTCGGCGAAAATATATGAATCGTATCTGTATATGAATGTCAGAGCATAAATGTTGAGGAGATGAGGAGAGAGGTGATGGATGTATTTGAAGGGCAAATTTGATTTGCTCGCGTGACTGAAACAAAGATGAAAGGAAACGTTGAAATTGAGTGGTGTGGTGGGAATGTGTTTGTGTTGCCGTGGAAAGGAATGAGAGGGGGATAGAAGGATTTGCAATTCTGATGAGTGAGTTGTGGTAGAGAGCTATGGTAGATTTTGTGTGTGTGAGTACTAGAAGTCTAAAGGTTAAATTAAGTTTGAAAAGGTCAAAATTCGTGTGGTTGCGACAATGATCCCATCTGAGGGTAATGTGAAAAAGAGTATCGATTTTCTGGGTAACTGAATGATGTTTTGGATGGGGGAATAGGAGATTCAGTTCATTTGCACATATCTGCCATTTAAGGATTTTTTTTTACAGTGTCACCACACCTCACGGGCAGAGCCCATTCAAGGAGGGGGTGTAGTACTCTCAAAGTTCACCCTCAAGCGCAAATTACGCATATGAGAACGACGCAGGCTTTAAAGTGAGGAGATTAATTCAGTAGAAATACAGAAGATGGAAGAGAATTCCACAAAACAGAGGTGGTGGGAAAGAAGGAAGCACACAGCAAACTAGCCTGGAGTTACCAATGTCAACACAATACTCGTGTGCAGATACAGTACCTATTGTGCTACGAAGACGTTGTGTAAAGGTGTTGGTACGCGAGTGATAAGTTCCCTCGAGCACTTGCCGCTGCGGTAACCTATAGGATAGAGATAAAGCACCACATCACCGCGCAAAGATAGGGGTCAGTGAACTGGAAAGTACAGAACAGTTTATAGGCCTTTTTGGCCTTTGACTAGACCCTGTCCAAAAGCCGGGTGAAACCAAGCCACCCCCCCCACGATATGAGACGCAGTCTCCATACATGGGCGATGAGACCTTTGGTATAGCGGAGCAACGAGAAAGGAGGAAAGTTCCTCACAGTCTAAAAAACAGAACTTACAATTTCTTTGACGGCCGCCTTAGCAACGTTTTGATGGTGAGGTTTCCAAAGCACATTTTTTTTTTGTTCATGTTAAGGGCAAGGATTTTATATTGTCAGCAG
This sequence comes from Trachelipus rathkii, assembly GCA_015478945.1. NCBI lineage: Eukaryota > Metazoa > Arthropoda > Malacostraca > Isopoda > Trachelipodidae > Trachelipus > Trachelipus rathkii. The sequence continues at coordinate 20,458 of JABUQX010095644.1, forward strand.
GAGAGACGAGAGAACTGTCGAAAGAAATAGAAAGGAAAGTTAGAAGGTATTTTGGAGAAGGAGTTTTGTAAAAGTTGGGTTTTTTAAAGACTTGAATTTCACAAAGTTTAATTTCTATCCATTCAGCGAGAATAAAAGTCGGAAAGATTAAGAACAAGAAGGCATTCCAGAAGTAAAAGTGGAGTAGATTGATATGAGTTTAAAGAATGAAGGGTCGAGTCATCGGAATAGGAGTGGATAGAGTTAGAGTGCAGGTGAGAAGATCATTAATAAAAAGTAGGATAAAGTAGGAGATAAGACAGAACCCTGAGGAACACCACTATTGACAGCAAAGAAGAAGAAGTGCCCCATCAACAACAGCCGATTGAGCGATTTGAAAGAAAGCTGATATAAGTAAGCCAAAGAGAAGGAGGAAACAAAGGAGGGGAGCTTTGGAGAGCAGTGACGGTGCATACTCCGGTCAAATGCTTTTGGATATGTCAAGCGCCACCACAAAGTCTCCCCGTAGTTCTAGAGCGAAACAACCATAAATCGGTTAGATAGGATGTATATCGCCAGTAGAACTTGACAACGAGAGCCGTGCTGGCGATCGGAGTGAGTTTCAGATGATTTAAAAGTGAGTTGAGAAGGGTTTCAAAGATCTTAAGATAGAATACAAGTGAGAGCTACAGGGCATAGTTAGAAGGATCAGAGCGGCTTCCTTTTTTCGGAATAGGTTGGACATGTGAGAGCTTTCAACACTGAGGAAGGGAAAATGCTAGTATTGAGACATAGAGAATATAGTTGAGCGAGGGGCCGAAAAGATTAGCCTTTTCAGTTGGAGAATTAGCAACACAATGATCAAATCGAATAAGAGGAGGAAAGGCAGATTTACAGAAGTTGCTAGAGATGAAAGATTTGTCAGTAGAGAACCAAGGAGGTTAGCGCACTTTCCTTTGATGAAAGCCAGCTTTGCTCGTCGATAGAGTATCCCTGCAACGATTTCAGCTGAATAAAATTAGCGAGAGTGATAGAGAACGAGATTTTTTTCAGCATCCCGTATACGCACTGTCTCTGCCTGAATGGCCAGAGAATACAGCACGATCGAACCATGGATTATAAGGAAGGAAGATTTAGTTTTAGAAGGAATGAAATGAGCAATGAAAAAAATTGCTGAAGATGGAATTGAACTGTTGTTATCCATCACCGATTACAGCTCCTCCTTATCTTTTAAATCTTTAAACATCCATCATTATTCTTCCTTATTTGAGGTAGCCAATTTTGCTATCATCTGCAAAGCTTGGAAACCTTAATATTTAAAGTCGCCTGGTCTTAAATATTTTATACATATATGAGGAACAACCACTTGACCTAAGAAATCGTTACGGACACAAACATGTCTATTTTTTTCCTGTGAAATAAACTTTTTATTGTCAATCAGTTAACTATTATTATTATTATATATTATCAATATTTAGAATTAAAACAAATATTATTATTTTATTATTATTATTATTTTATTATTTTATTATTATTATTATTATTATTATTATTATTATTGAGACTTAAGGAATAAAAAAATTTTGAATTCGCTAAAATAATTTGGGAGGTTTGAACTCTGACCCTCCTGTCTACGCTCATATAATATATCATATATATATATATATATATATAATATATATATATTATATATATATAATATATATATATATATATACTATAATATCTATATATCTTATATATATATATATTATATATATATATATAATATAGAGAGAGAGAGAGAGAGGAAGATTTTTAAAATAGTTTTTTTCATTAATGTCATGTCCCATCGTCTCGTCATCGTCAGTCGCAAATGTGCTCTAATCGTCATTCGTCATCGTCATCGGCAAAATTTCATAATTCCCATCACTATATATTAGATAAACGTCAACAGAATTAAATAGGCGAAGTTTTGCATACAGCGAATTTTCAGAAAAGTTTTTTATTCTTATCAAATCTCACCGAAACCGACCCAGACGACATTCATAAATCAGCTAAATTATTACAAAAAAATCTATCGAATCCGACTTAGAAGGTTTGGAGCAGAATCGCATTCATTTAAATGTTTGCTTTTAGAAGAAGGTAATGGCAGTCAAACCTTGTCCCAATTAAACAAATATTTATATCAAAACCCTTCATGATATATATCCAAATCTTAATATTGCTTTAAAATTATTTTTATGTACTCCTGCAACAAACTGCTCAGCTGAAAGATCATTCTCCATACTTAGAAGGGTTAAAAATTATTTACGTTCGTCCCAGTCCCAACAGCGTTTAGTTCATCTTGCTGTACTTGCTATTGAAAATTATTTCACCGTAAAATTAGATTACGAAGATATTATTGACAAATTTGCTAACGAAAAGGCAAGACGAAAACCTGTAATGAATCATTAATTTGACATGTAGATGTAATAATGTAAGTATTGAATATATATATATATATATATATATATATATATTATATTATATATATATATATATATAATCTATAATATTATATATATATATTATATTATATATATATATATATTAATATATATATATATATATATATATATATATTTAAGGGGCGTAAAAATTTTTTGGGCCCATGGGCGCTAGAGTAGTTAAATGCGGGCCCTATATATATATATATATCTATATATATATATTATATATATATATATATATATATATATATAATATATATATATATATATCTATAATATATATATATATCTATATATTAATAAAATTAAATGGTCTTCAAAATTGCTGTAATATTTCTTTTATTTTCTGCAATTGTTTTTTAATGTGTTGTCTGCAGCTGAATATCAACGGGTACGCCTTCCGAGATTGATTTAACAGCTTTGGCAGCCGCCAAATGCTATCGACATACTGAAAGTTCTTGCGGAGAATAATGTCAGAAGAATCAAGCAGTATAAAAGCGCAAAGTTAGTTGACTTTAAGCCAAAATGAAAACGAAAACCACATTAAACTTTAGAAAAATCATATACATACGTTATTAATTAGTAATTACTACTTCACTATCTATCGATTGATGTTTTTTTCAGTTTTTCACTACTAAACCCTTAAAAACGTCCGTCTGGCAAACATATAAGTTCATAATTTTTCTTTCGCCAAGATTAGGGGGGGCAAGTTGCCCCCCTGCCACCCCCTGCTACGCCAGTATATAATCTCACCTGCACATCTACTCTATCCACTCATATGCCGATGACTCGACCCTTTTTTCTTCAACTCATTTCAAATTCTGCTCCCTCTTTTACTTCTAGAATTGCTCTCGTCTTAATCTTTCCGATTCTATTCTTGCTGCTAGATAGAATTTCGGGTGGGGTCATCTCAACTTTGTGAATTCAATTCTTTAAAACCCAACTTCTACAATCTCCCGCTCTCTAAAATACCTTCTAACTTTCCTACTCTTTTGACGGTTCTTTCGTCTCTCCTGTTTTCATAATATAAACATCCTTGGCTAACATAAAATACAAATGTTTGGAAACCTCACATCACAACGTTTGCTGGGGCGGCCTCAAAGAGAAACTTGGGAGTTCTGTTTAGACTGAGATTTTTTTCTTCTCGTTACTCCAGCTATACAAGGGTCCTATCCGGCCTTGTATAGGGTACTGTTCTCGATATCTTTGGGGGCTCTGGTTTCACCGGCTTTTGGACAGGGTCGAATCAAAGGCCAAAAGGGCCCTTATAAACTGTTATGTATTTTCCAGTTCACTTGACCCTCTATCTTTTTGCGGCGCGATGTTTTTTAAGACCATTATAGTATTTATAATAAAGAAGCCACATGGGCCTATCGAGACTGTCGCCGTCAACGCACTACCACAAACATGTTTCATATGCAAATCCACAAAAGCCACCTAGGGCTTGTCAATTGTTTTGTAACTACAAATCCACCAATTTGCCTTAGCAAAACTAATCGATATATATATATATATATATATATATATTATATAATATATATATATATATATATATTATATCTAATAATAATATATATATATATATATATATATATATAATATATATATATATATAATATATATATATATATAATTAGGGATGGTCGGATATCCGGGCAACTTCCGGTATCCGGCCAAGTTTTTGACTATCCGGTATCCGGCTGGATAACCGGGATAATTACTTCCCTAGTAGGTTCTTCCTCGTTTGGGGAAAATACTTCCAAATAATTTGAAAATTATATATAATACATATATATATATAATATATAATATATTATATATAATATATAATATATATATATATATATATATATATATATATATATATATATATATATATATATATATAATATATATAATATATTATATATATATATAATATACTTGTTTAGACTTCGATGTTGGGTACCAATGTTATATTAATTTTATTCATCATTTATGTTGACTGTAAAATACAATTTATCTGAAATTTGGTGGCAAACCTGTGTGCAAATCGACTCTGAACGCTTCGGAATTGAAAAAAAAAAAAATCACATTAACCAATCAGAGACAGG